>JAPZDV010000007.1:22597550-22610676 GCA_029814665.1 Acanthurus lineatus
TATTACTTGAAAACACAATAAATGTTGAAATAAACAAGGTCATGAGCAGACAAAAAGTAGGGCCAGTCAAAAATTTGTGTGTTTATCATTTGAGATGCATGATACAAAATGTCAGTAATGGCCAATGTAAATTAAAAGATGAGTATCTTGAAAATTACACCACGTGCTATGAGCAACAACAAAGAACCTGAAAATATGCACTGGCTGACTTTGAGTTTCATTACCTTTTGGCTTTAATGTGTACAAGGTAACCTACAGAAGTTAACAGCTCCGTTGGACCCGGCAGGTTAACCTGCTCAAGGCAGCTACAATCCATTGCTTATTAGTGTCCACAGACTGAAGTGGAGAACGTACTCTATTTCTTTACTGAAGTAAAAGTAATAAAATCAAAAGGGTCACTTTACAAGTTAAAAAAGGATCAAATAATAAAACTTAAACTGGAATTAAACACAGTTTTTATTGCAATACACTGTAAATTTGTGAATGGTGTTTCATTAACCCTCCAGGTTAACATAAGCCTGCTATGTATTGTGAATGTTGTATGACAGTATGGTTACAGGAAGTACAACACTGTGGCTGACAATAAATAAGACATTACTACAGGTCAACCCATTGAAATAATGACAATGCCAAGGCCCAAATTTACTAAAGGTATATAAAAAGAAGAATACTTAAAGCATTTTGGCAGATATATATACACCAATCCCTGTGTGATGGTCCTAGTTTTATAACTGCCCCAGTAGAACTGCCCAGAATTCAAATATCAGGCATTTGAGACAGAAAGACAAGCACAGTCTCATTGAACCAGGGCCTGTGAATAACAAAGGTACATTTTTGTCCGTCTCATCCACACAACAATAACAGAGAACTTCAGTCAAATTCACTGTCTTTGTTTGACCTCTGCCCTGTAAATGGACGTCTGTTCCTATGAACCTGGAGCTGCAAACAGAGAACAAGAGGGAAAAGTTTAGAATATGACACATACAGAATATCAATACTGCATATTCTACATCTTGTCATTTTGGAACTTCATGATTGGTACAATATCTAAAACCATCTTAAAAAGTTCACAGTTTATTCATATGTTGCAGCAATGCATGCCGCTTCTAAATTGTTGTATTTTTTTTCCAGTTCATTGTAAAAATAAATAAATGAATAAAAAATTGACTTTTATCTACTGTAATTAAAAACTAAAAAAAAGATAAATAGAGAGATAAATAAACAACACAAAAGGGCAATTAAAACACATTCAACATTAAGACAAAACTACATATATAAGCAGAAATTCTGAAAGTCACAAGAAGAAGTTAACAAGAAACTACCATAGTTGTAAAACATTATGTCAGACCATAGTTGAACATTTTAGGTTTATGTTTTAAAGAAGAAATCTACAGCAATCTAATCCTTTCTTTTGTTGTGTTAGTAAATAACATTATCACCACAAAACCTTTGCTTTTGAGTAAGAAAATGTCACTTTTACCTTGGCTCCCTCCAGCACATGTGGGTCTTTCTGAAGCGCATTGTTCAGTCCTTCCTCTGTTGTGAATCCAACCCAGCAGAAGCCTCTGTGGAAGCCTGTTTCTTTATCCTGATGAAACACACAGCAGAAAGTCAAACACTGAGATGGATTAGAAATTATCAGCATGGTAGAATAATAAAAGGAATTAATGCTGTGGCAACTTACAAATGGTAGAAGACACTTCTTTACTACGCCAAACTGTCCGAAGTACTCCCTCATCTCCTCTGAAAAACGAAGAGAAACATGTGATCTTCTCGAGCACAAATTTAGAGTGTCACCAGAACTTTTAACCTAAAAAACAGTCTGAAGTCTTGATGACTTACAAACCAAGAATACATGTCCATATTTAAAGCTTTTTCATACAGCGAAGTATCAGTTTCTTGAACGTCTTCACCAGTTGTAACTGTTGTAGTCTAACACAAGAACTCTACTCTTATATCAGTCCTTTCATTCATAAAGTTTAAGTTTTTTAACTGCTTTAAAAAGGCGGACCGCAATCTTACAGTTCAACATCACCACACAGACGCATATCACCTTGAAACCGACACTTTGGCACGTAGAAAAGCTCCGGTTAATCGGTCTTTTGATGACATTTTCCACATCATACGACCTCTCCACATGCAGAGGTTGTTTGTTAGCTAACAGAGGTGGTGGTGTGACAGTGCTGGCACGGCTGCCTACAGCGTGCAGTGATGGATGAAATAAAATGAGTGGCTACAGTCACATATCTTGCGGCTACTTTTATAATTACTTATTTGAAAGATTTATTTAACTTACTGCTGGCTATAGTCCATGGTATTTTAGATACGAAGACCTCAAAGACTTTCCTGGACGGCGCCGCCATGTTTCGCACTTAGTGTAGCACTTTTACCTGTGACGTAAAATCACATGACGCAAAATTAGCAGAGATATGTTACAGAACAATATGTCAAAAAACAACGTCGCCTAATATCGATAAGTGTCCGTAAATTTTGGCTAAGATAATTAAAATTTATAATAAAAAATATGATATTTTTCTCAAAAATAATAAAAATAATTAGTCGGAAAGGTCCAAAACGGAATTGAGTTGAAAGGTCAGTTACGTCATGGCCAAGATGGCAGCCTCCATAGTGGAGAGTGGAGAAGATGCTTTTAGAAAAATATTCAAGTTTTACAAGAGAAGAAACCCTCCGCCAGACTTCAGCGATGTCATTGACTTCTCCAAAGGTCTACCATGTGAAAAGGTAAGTGACATGTCAGAACAAGAAAAAAGACAGAGTAAAATCACAAAAATCACGTGATTGACCCTCAGCCTGACTGACAGGTATGTGAAGTTCTTTTGGGTGGATGATGGAGAAGCAAAAATTAGTATGCAACTTAAAACTAGCTACCACCTTGAATTATGCAAATTCCAAATTAGTCTTCCAAGTGTTGGAAAAGTAATAATAGCCTTACCACAATTAAAGCAAAAACACACTAATGTAAAATTAAGTCACTACAAACAAATACAGAGAATGTAAACAGGGTAGGAGTTTAACTCAATAATGGAGTTACAGTGAAATACGAGAATACAATATGTGAAATGTTAATTTTGACGCTGTGCTTGTAAGATATCGTTTAACAGACCCATTTAAATTTGGAATGCTAATCAATTATCATTTTTATAATTAACGATATAAATGACAGCATTCTGTAAACGGTCTGTAGCCGAGCATCGTTGTTTCCTTGAAGGAGATGTGGAGGAAAGCGTTTATTAAAGGCTACCTAGAGTTAGGAAGACAACAGCAAAGTTAAGAGTCCCACTGTACACAAGTTTACTATGTGTATGTGTATTACTCACATTAATATTATTAACTTCGTTAAAAGATTTTGGGACCCAAACACTGAAAAAGTATCTGTGACAGAGTGCTTGTTACACTAGGTTTCTTTTTATTTTGTGGTTTGCAAGTCTACATATCCTGTGCTTTATGAACATTGACTGGATTGACTGGAAGGAAAAGCTGAGCCTTAAGTTTATACTTACATCAGCATCTTCAGCAGAGCTAATGGCAATGTCCCTTTGGTGTGTGTGTGTGTGTGTGTGTGTGTGTGTGTGTGTGCGCGCGCGTGCGTGCATGTGTGCCTGCGTGCGTGCGTGTGCGTGCATGTGTGTGTGATTGATAGATAGTTCCAGCTAAACTGGACCCTGCTGCAGTGAGTGATGTGGAGGCTGCAAGGGTTGGATTACAGCCTGTCAGAGACTGGAAAGCCTTTGGGCTGCATGGCTACCCAGGTAAACACAGTAAAGATGGAGGGTCGGAGAGTTAAAGCTCTAATACCAACGGTTCCACACACTTTCTGAACAAAACTATTTGTCGTTTTTACTTGGAGAGAAAAGTGGTCGCAAAGTACAGATGAATGACCCACAAAAAGGAAGCAGCAACCATGCAGATTGTTACTAAGATGCTGCTCCACCACAAGAGCTTCAGCTGCTCTGTGCATAGATCCTAAAAGTGTGTGGAAATTTCCACATTTGGTGAGTTGATGTTATTGGTGGAGAGCCTAGCCAAAAAATATTCCAAAATCGCCCTTGGTGTTAAATTAAGGTGAGATTACTATGTTAGGGTTATCGATTCATTCAGTCCCACTTCACGCTCTGTGTGGGAAGCATTCTTTGTTTCTTCACTTATTTAGTCAGGCTTTTCCTTCAGTTTCTTTGGTATGTTACTGTACATTAGTGTGTTTTCCCAACAAATGAGACCAAATGTGTAGCAATGAATTTAATCTCACCAAATATTTTTCAACATTCAGTTCTTTGACCTAGTACACTATCATTTTGTGTTGTTTAGGATTTATCTTCATCTGCAACCCCTTCCTGCCGGGCTCCAAACCCTTCTGGGTCAGACAGTGTCTAAAGATTTACCCTCAGAAGCCCAACGTCTGCAACCTGGACATGCACATGTCTGCCTCTGAAACCCAGGACATCTGGGGCAAGAGTGTACAAGGCCTCAGGTGCGACTGGCTGTGCTCCTTCCCTCAAACATTACTGACTGAGTCTGTCTAAACAGAACCTGAGCACAGGGTCATTTACAGTGTCTCCATTACATATTTTGTCCACCAGAGGGCACTAATAATTTAATTTGCTTGTTCTGGTACTTAAAAATGACCTTGATTAGAAACAGACATAAAATATCTCTCCTTCTTGAGACCAAGAGAATCTTTTTAAACCAACTTTTTACTTTTACAGACTACTTCAAAAAACCTCAGTGCTTTTCTTTAGTGAGTATGGACAAGCACAGTTTGACTCTTTAGGAACAAAAAAGACCCAAAAGTCTCTATGCCCAAGCGCTGTAATTGACATTTATGGACTTGTATAATGGGTAATGTAGATGCCACATTTTAACAATGGAAAGAAAATTTAAAAAGACAATATATCTTGTTCTGCCACAGCAACTTTCCTCATTCTTTGTGAATCTGACAAGTAGTGCAATACCAAATGCGTGGATGGCTTTTTCTGATCGTAGCCGGTTTTCATGTGTCCTGACCATTGACTGTATCGTGACAGTGTGCTGATCCTTGTTGCTCTCTGTTTGATCCCCTCCACAGTTTTCCTCCCTCCGGAAAAAGACAACCAAAGACTCTACTGGAGAGGCTGCGCTGGGTCACTCTGGGGTATCATTACAACTGGGATACCAAGGTAGGCAACACACCCTGCTTCGTTAGTTGTTAATGCAGATTTGAACAGAAATATTCTGAATATTAGTATTCAACCTGTCCTACCCCTACTAAGAGGCATTACCTTGAAAAACTAAAGGCTAAAGGCATACAAGTTTAACAAATATCCAACACCAACATTGTTATCATAAACTTCCTAATTGGGCATTCTGAGAATTTAGACACAAATTGTGTACGTATGGTGTAAGGTTTTCTTTTCTGTTTTCCTTCTAAATCCATTTACAGTTTTAAAATGATGCTTTTATATTTAAAATAATTTTCTTGACTTCTGGTTTTCTGCAGACAGGTTTATAAAAATCTAGTAACAGAATATGTTGTTATTTAAATTTTGACCGCCAGTTACTAAGATCTTCATGTTGTTTTCCTTTTTTAAAGGACGCAATGTTTCCTTTGTTGTTCCATTCACAGACTTACTCTGCCAACCATCACACTCCTTTCCCAGCTGATCTCCACTCGCTGTCCCTCCAAATAACAGCTGCCTGTGGGTTCCCGGGATTCAACGCAGAAGCCGGAATCCTCAACTATTACCTTTCTGATTCTTCTCTGGGAATCCATGTGGATGAATCCGAACTGGATCACAGCCGTCCACTGCTGTCATTCAGGTGAGAAGGGAGGATGTTCTGAAACACTGAGAAGCTAGAATTCTTCTGCACAGCGAACGGTTTAAAATCTTGAGCTAGTTATTGTGTTGAGATGCTGGCTTTATTGTGCCAAAACTACAAAAAATATTCCATTCCCCTCACTGTATATTTGGTTGTCTTTGATAGTTTTGGGCAGTCAGCCATCTTCCTCCTGGGAGGTCTCTGCAGACAGGATCCCCCCACTGCTATGTTCATGCACAGCGGGGACATGATGTTGATGTCGGGACAGAGCCGCCTGCTTTACCATGCTGTTCCACGCATTTTACCAGCACCCCAGGGACACACAGCCTCAGACACAGAGGGCTGCAGCCTGGCCTCCTCCCTGCATGGCAGCACTGTGGTGGAGCCGGTGTCGGAGGAGGACTGGGTGGTGTGCTCCAGGTACATCCAGAGCTCCAGAGTGAATGTGACTGTCAGGCAGGTGCTGGGGACTGGGCAGAGCTTCCCGGAAATACCTTCTTCCCACCAAAGGACTAATACAGGCCAGACATCAGGGTACCATAATGAACCAGCAGATGGAGAGAGCGGGAAAAGGAAGAGGAGTAGAAGTTGTGACTCTGCTGATACTACAGAAACATAAAGCACACCACAGTGACACTAGTTTGGACACATGATGTTGCATCTGAAACCAGAGTTTTCCTTTGCAGTGCCACATAAGACAGATGTGTTCCAAAAATTTAGGCAGAGTCAATAATTAACTTTTTTTCCATACAAGCCGTCTGCTAACTTTGGAGCTAAAGGGCTCACAAGCAGATGATTCACAAGAAGTCAGCAAAACCAAAACTCTGGAAGCAGCCAACCTGAACAGTGATGCCCCTAAACCTTTACATAGGGTTATGGGAAACTGTATCCTAGAAATTAAGTATAAAAATATAGACTATCAAATAAAGAATAGGGTTTCAATGAGGCAGATACAGTAAGTTTAGTTGCTTTAAATTCGTTTTTTTCACTAAGGCTGTGCACACCTGGTTTCAACTTCTACAATCCAGTCACAAATGCACAGCTCTGAGTCCAGGTCTAAATGCACCCAATTCCTCACCAATGCCTTCTGAGATCCGATCATTCAAACCACATTTGGATGCATATGGACACATTCTTTTAGCAGTTGTGTACAAAGTGTCTGCTCAACTGACAGCTTGAAGTTCTCACAAAACCTGCTGCTTGATTTTAGTGAATTCACTGTCTGATTGAACAGATTTCACTAAAAGATTTAACAGTTGTTAAATGAGGTGAAACTTGCAGAGCAAGTATGGCTAATTTTTAATCATTTGTACCTTCTTGTAAATTTGACATTAAAACTCTGCGATTTGAAAGATGTAGGTCAAGATTTACATACAGAGCACAGAAGTGAGATCCAATCACAGATCACTTGAGATGTAGTGGGGACAATTGCAATGTCAGTTGTAAACACATGAGCTGTCCACTTGTGATCAAGTCCACTGCAACAGATATTAGAACAAGGTGTGTCCAGCTGTAATATGTACTTTAAAAAGTTAGTTTTTGGTTTCAAAAGGTCCAGTATGCAAAGCAAAAGAAAAGGGATGCAAAAGTTGCAACAGTGGTAACGTGAAATGCCGAAAGGTTTCCTCTAAGGTATCCCTTCTATGAAGAGAACATTAACACGATGCAATCGCAATAAAAGTTGTTCTACATGCTAGAAAACTTTCTGTGTGAAGCACTTTCCGTTCTTTTTTACACTTATCAACAAGCATAAAGTCACTAGCTGTGTGGTGCCCTGTTAATTTGCTAAAATAAATGTATAAATCCTCATGCCTTCAATAGAATCTGAAAAAGTGGGATATGCAACATGAAACTGTTCAGTGCTTTTGCCATCAAGATGTCCTCACTGTAGTTTAGCAACCATTGAATCTTAATCTGAAGGCATTTATGGTTCCTTGCATGAGTTGCCAGACCTCTGTTGGACCTCATAAAACTACACTCATACAGTTGAGATTAAAATAACTATCTGAGTAAATCTGCTGGACTCTTTATAAAGAACATCTAAAAGTATTTTTTTCCTCTGGCTATTGTTTGTTTAAATTGAATTGTATAGATGCAGAGAAAACCAGAAAAATATTCACATCACATTTAAGAAGGTTACACAAAATGTTTTTCATATGTTTTATTAAAACTCTTGCCATTGCTTGTTCAGCATATAACATTTTACAGTATCTGCATAGAAATTTCAAAGAAGTGCTGCAGTTCAACTTCGAACAGTGCATCATCAAACGAATGTGTGGGATTCTTATAAAGGTCCACTAAAAACAGTTTGGAATGAAATTTGTTGAATAATTTCAAGTCTTTTTCTATATCAATCAGTTCAAGCTTCACTTGCTATAGTTGTCGATACTGTATTAATTTGGTCATAGTACTGTTTTGTTACAGATTGCAGTGCAGCTCAGATGTTTTACAGCACAGTGGCAACGACAGAAGTCAACCAGGATACTACAAGTGGAAAAAAAGGCATGGAATATGAATTCCCACATAGTATTAGGTGTTCAAAGATCATACACAGGAATACATATGTATTGTGTATCTGAAATAGAATTGGCATAAGTTCAAAAATGCTCCCAGGTGTCTCTCTAACCTTCATATATCTATTACTCTGAAAAAAGCTTTTTTATTTCTTATACATGAGAAAAGCCATTTTATATTACTTGTTATGTAAAATTAGGGTTTTAATTGTGCTTATTATGAACCAAAGTACACATTTATATTGATAAAAAGTATAATTAAAGTAATACTTAATTTTTTTCAATATTGAGATCTACTCTTAACTTCAAGCTTTCTTCTAACAAAAAAAACTCACTCCTTAGTTCAGACATGTTCCACATTAGTGTTCATGTCAGACAGGGCAGAGTAACAGGCACAAGAAGAAGAGAGAACTCATGTCCTTAAATCTCCACTGATCCAATCCACCACCATCTTGGCAACTTCTTTTCCTGCATCCAGGACGAAGGCGTGGCGGAAACCATTTTCACACAGTCTGAAATCTCCATTTTGGAAGTCTTTTTTGATGTCATGGTAATACTGAACAGGGCACCAGTGGTCCGTAGCACCGTAATAAAATATAAGCTGAAAAATGGGAACACAGACAGTGGTGATTTCTTTAAAACACAATAACAGCTAACAGGAACATGTCACAAGCAAAGTGTTATTTGACAGTTCAAGCAAACATGTTGTCTTTCTGTCTGTTTTTATGTTGTCAAATATCAAGTAGTTGGTACAGAGAAATGTCACAGTGTGACAGCATGACTTGGCATCTTCTTACCTTTCCAAGATTTTTCTTGATGGTCATGTTGTCTCTTTCCAGCACTTTCCTCATTTCCTGAGCCCCCATGTACATAGCATTGGCTGCAAAGACAAACATAACAACAAAAAGTAAATCCCAGCCTAAAAAAAAAAAAAAGAAATATTGCATTTGTTGATTTGATGGGTTCAGTGAACACTGCAGCAACTGCAAAATGAAAAATATGAACTATAAACAGTGTGACATCAGTGTCCATGATTGGACAACATCAGTGTCCATGATTGGACACTAATGTCATGCAGGAGAGCTCTCTGATTTCCATATACTTCTATGAGAAGTCTATGAGAGAGGGCTGCAGAGGGGCAATTTCACAGTATCATACTGAGCATGACTGCTTGTGACAATAAAGAATGATCTTCTAAATAGTTGGACTACACACTAAAAACACCTCAGCTGAAAGCCGGCTGACCACAGCACATTCTACAACTGCGTATAAAGAAATTATGTCACAGTTGTAAAAACTGTGGCATTGTACATCTAGAAAATTAGTTTAAAAAAATTCAGGGCCTGTAACATTACACTAGCGAGTTGCTTTAATACCAACATAGCTTATTTGCTATAAAAAGTGAACATCACAAGCATCACGGGTGAAGAACAAAGCTAGCCAACCTGCACAGTCTCCACTGAGTAGATCTACGGTCGGCTGGAGCACGTTTTGGTCCAGAGAGCGGATGGCACCCAGCACCAGTTTGATCAGGCTGACTTTGAGTCTCTCCGGCAGCAGAGAGAGCATGAAGATAGGCAGGTAGGTCACATAACGCATGTGACACAGCACAGGGGTCATGACCTTCCCCTGAGGAGTCTGAGCCATGCGCTCAATGGTGGGAAACAGCATGACGGCCTTTGTAACCTGTATTAAAACACATGGAGATTACAAAGGACACTTTTTAGTGTGTCTTGGAATTAACCTAACATAAACAAAAATTCCATCAGTAGAAAGACAAATCATAGGGGGTAAAATTTCATTCATTCTAATTCTTCACACTTTTACATCATGAAAATCTGACATAAGAGCTTGTAAATTTTGAAAATCTCCTGTATTGTGCCGCACTGCTTCTGCGCTCTATATAAATGCAGTCTTGATATGATGCACATTAAACGTGCTGCTTCTGTGCTGTATGTGATGCAATGTGAACTGCACTGATGCTGCTGCCTGTCTGTGCTTGCATGTCCTGTGTTGTACTTGTGCTTGCTTTAACTGTCTTTTACTCTCTTTTGTCCTCACTACTCTATCTTCTTGTCCTGTCTCTTTATTTTATTGATGCTTTCTGATATGTTGTTTTTTAAGGGTGCCCATTGCTATGTTACAGTTAATGTGGATTGTCCATGACACTATAAACTAAAAAAACTAAATGAAAGTCCCCAATATAAAACAGGAGTTTTTGTGTCATTTTTCAAGATTTCATATTTTTCCTTTAACATTATGGCCGGATGGAAGTGGGATGTTTTAACCGCATCTGGCGCCCACAGATCTCACTAGTATCTTTTTAACGTGTCACCCTGTAGGCTGTTTTGAGGATTTTATGTTTTATTGTCACTCCCCTGAAAATTTGAGGTGTTTACCTAAAATAAAACAATGTGGGAGTGTCATGACTAACCTTGAGTTCAGGGTCTCTCTTCATCATCTCCAGAATAATGTAGCAGCCAATGGAGTGTCCCACCAAAACCAGGCTGGTCTCTCTGGGAACGTGTTTCCTGAGGAAAGCCAGCTTGTGTTCAATCTGCCCGTTCAGACCAAACACGTCACCCTCTTCTGCTAACGATGCATCTGAATAAAAAAATAAAAAATATTTTTTGTTGTTTTTGGGTGTCCATATTCAAGTAGCCCTCACTTACTCATCAAAAACAACCCCAAGTTTCTAAATTTGTTTGACTGGCACAATTATTTATGTTCTTTCTTGAATGCACGTAGGCCACTGTAGGAACTCTTAGGCGTTAAGAACTTGAAAATGATCTGTACCTTCCACCATATCCATAGAGTCTGGTGGCGCACAGTGGCCAGCATGGCTTAAAGCCCACACCGGGTGGCGGTATCCACACATACTGTGAAGCGTTTGCATGAAGGTTCTGTAGAAACCCACTACACCTGGGTTACCTGTATGGCAAAAAATCATAAGATCAAAATTTTATTCCCTGACAATGAAAGCTGTAGAAAAGTGCCATTTCATTTTTATTGTCTGGATTCTTCCAAAACCCTGAGAGTCTTCTGCCAGAAAGTACATACTCTAATTTTCAAGCTTTCACAATGCATTCAATTGAGAAAAAGTTCCCCTTCCTATGAATTTCAATATTATATCAGTATTTCATGTTGAAATATTAAAATTCAACTTTGAATGCTATTAAATGGAGATGGCTACATTGATTAAAGTATTTATTTATTGAGTTATAAAAATTCAGTTTATTTTACTTTCTGACCGAGAGCATGTTCAAGTAATAGTATCTACAGTGTGTTGCTTTATTTAGAAATATGCACCATGCAAGCAAAGAGTAAGCTAAAATAATACATTTTTCAATCTATATTTTGCCGCAGTCGTTCCTGTTCAAGAGAGGACTACAACATAGCCATTGATGCAGGGTCTGTCTTTTACATTGCATGTAAGTGGTTCAAATGTACAGAATGGTAGTCAAACTCACCTGGAATGATGAGAAAGAGCACCTTGTGTCCAGAGTGCAACTGGCAGGGGCCAAATTTCAGGACCTCTGTGATGGCCCCACAGCAGTAGATAAAGTCTGACTGCGGTTTATCTCTCCTGTCTGTCACCGTGTTGTCCATCTCATTAGCTTTGAGGAAAGCAGGGGAAAATTACCAGCGCTAATTTTAGTTTTATCATTTGCCAAATAAGACACATTTTATATACCATTTTAATTCATTCAATCACATGTTAAATACAAAGATACAGACCGACTGAAGAGGTAAAAGTGTATTACAACTATGTATTGCAGCGGGTACAGTTTATCAGCATGGTCCAAAGGTGATGCAGTCCATCAAAGGTCGTTGATGATGTAGGTGTTGATGATAAACCTAGAACTACTTGTTCTCGATCTATGCGGTGCTCATATTCAAACAAAAGTGTTACACTTCTAAAAGTAGCCAATTTCAAATAATGTAAATTTGACGGCACTCAAAAGTTTCTTCCAGCACAGCTTACAAAGCTTTCAAGTCTAAATAAGAAGTCAGTAAGAAGGAAAAAACTAACTTTATGAAATCTGGCATTCACTTCAAATAAAACAGTTGCTGATTAAATAATGGTTGCGAAATCTCATGTAATATTTGCGTTGTGTCGTTTCTATGAGTTATGTCTCTTTGCCAAGCCAAAGCCATATTTTATATATAGTTTTCGTGACAGTGACTTACATTAGCTTGGCTGCGAGGTACTGAGGTTAGCTTGAATCCTTGTAGCCCTTGAAGCTGGTGTTTCGACGCCTGCTCAGTAAATTCTGCTGAAATATCCTGTACATGATAACAAACACTGAGAGGGCATCCTCCATTGACTGCTGTCTCTTGTTGGCTGCCGTGAAGACTTCCTGCTCAACTCATTGCCGAATTCTGATTGGTCAGTTAAGCGGCCGTCCCACAATACATTTCTTCTTTTTTTTAAAGGGGACTAGCTCGTAAATAAGTGACAAATTTAAACATTATAATTAGTCATTCACGAAACATGAAAAAATGTCGAGTGTGTAAATTGACTTTGTCAAATTCCACATTTGTCCGCCATTTAGACTCATTAGTAACCTACAACAAATCACCTTCATCTAGACATCAGGAATCGATGACTGAGGATTGGTTGATTGGAGATTGGTTGGAGGACTGCACACCTCGGTAATCTTGGGGGCCTAATCGGGAGTTACATTAAACAGATTAAAAATGCTGCTCATAATTCCAAGTTTAATGATGGCTGTTTCCATGGGTGACTGGTCCACTGGTCTTGTTCTGGTTTACTTGTTTAGGTCGTTTTTATCTTT
>JAPZDV010000007.1:22619442-22645426 GCA_029814665.1 Acanthurus lineatus
TATAATTAGTCATTCACGAAACGTGAAAAAATGTCGAGTGTGTAAATTGACTTTGTCAAATTCCACAGTTGTCCGCCATTTGGACTCATTAGTAACCTACAACAAATCACCTTCAGCTAGACATCAGGAATTGATGACTGAAGCCAGCAGGTGTGGAGATTGGTTGGAGGACTGCACACCGCGGTAATCTTGGGGGCATAATCGGGAGTTACATTAAACACATTGAAAATGCTGCTCATAATTCCAAGTTAAATGATGGCTGTTTCCATGGGTGACTGGTCCACTGGTCTTGTTCTGGTTTACTTGTTTTGGTCGTGTTTATCTTTTCATGAGATTTGTTGAAAATAATTTCTTATTTATTTAATTTCTTCAATCAAATCTAAAATTAGGTTTAACATTTAGATTGAAATTTACCATTTATTATTTAACGTGTTTTTTACACAAAAAAAGGACAACGAGCTTGTTATAAGCTTGAGAAAAAGTATGCAAGCGATAATATGTCCCCCATCACTCTCTCTATTTGTCTTCTTCAATACAGGACCACACGATCATGTAAGAAGGTATAATCAACCTTAAGTTCCTCATCATTAATGGTGCAAGAAGTATTCACACATGATGCACATGGTAGTCATACTATATTGTAATCAGCATCTTAATATTCCACACCTTTCAGGTGGATGGACTATCTTGGCAAAGGAGTAGTGCTTAAAAAATTGAATTTTAACAAATTTGTGCACAAAATTAGAGGAAGAGAGGAATAAGCTATTTGTGTACGCACAAAAAGCCTTATTAAATCATTTAAATGCCTCATTACAGAGACAAGCACTTATGTTTGGACAAAAGTTCTTATCATATCAAAAGTAAAAGCTTCGTGTTGGTTATTTTGGGCCATATTGGGTTGTTTCATTATTAGACTGCTAACGCTAATACATCAAAGAAGTATGAAGAATTTTTTAACTGTTGTAGGTGCTCATATTTTTGTATAATTCATCACACACACAGCCTAAGTGTCAGGGCCCCTCTTAAGGGACCCAAGTTATTTTCACGGACATGTGAGACTCCTTGAAAATAAAACAAATATTTCTCCTTTTTTTGTTCTCTTCTTTGTGAAATATTTATCCCTCAAATGGCTAAATGAAATTTTAAAATTAAAATTTCTTTCTGGTAGAACTTATAACAGTTATCTGAAATGTGACAAGTGTCCCAATATAAAAGAGGCCTTCTAGTCTGTTGGTTTAATTAGGAAATGTTCAGACAGAAAGATAACACAAAAACCTGTATTTAATATTGTTTATTAAACACTTTCATCTCACTTACATGTAAAACATTGGTAGGTCATAATTACATAAATTGTTACATTTAAAGAAAGCTTATATAAATGTAACTCTTACACATTGCATATGGGTTGAAGCACCTTTTAACAAATTTTCATTGGCATGAAAGAATACATTTATCACACAAACGTAAACTCAGTCAGTCAGTATTAAAATCAATAATTCAACAATGACATTATTCAATACCTGGATGGGGTCGGCCAGTCACTGAAAGACTTCCAAAAGAATGGCAAAGGAATTTCAATGTCCATCTTTTTATTGCTCACTCTAACGTATGGTGCTGTGCTCTGGGAAGCCCTTCTCATTAGATCTACACTTTCATTAAGTCCTCCATAGAGATGTGACTGTAAAATACTGATATGCTCCCTGGTATCATTGTTTACACGCTCCATATTTAGAGCATTGTAAACCTCTTGAATCTTAAGTTTCGTATGGTCTTTATAGTCAGCCATACTTCTCTTTGCCTCTTCAAAATGTTGATCTGCAAATTGCAGAACCTCTGCATGGATGGCATCAACCTGTGGAGCAATTTCCATGTTTTTATCTTGTAGGTATGTGATTATAATTTTGCCTTTTTCAGCAATCACCTGGACAAGGTCATCAACTGTCTTGTAAAGCAAATCGAACCCCCTGCGCACTGAAAGTTTTAGCTGATCATATACAAACATGATAGAAGACTTTAGTGTATCAATGATCTTATTTCCATTTACAACAACATTAATTCCAGGTATAGTGAACTCTATTTCCCTGATGTATCCAGAAATCTTCTTCATGAGCGCAGCAAACCTTTGTAATGCCCTGTCAGTGGCTCTTGATACAGACCGACGAGCTCGGTTGAGCACCTCAAGGCTCGAGAGCATCTCCTCAGATCCAGGCACTGTAAACTTTGTGTCACTCAAAAACTTTGTGACTGCATCTAGCAAGGCATAAATCCTGTCCTCAAAGAGTTTCAAGACCTGTTTTGCCTCTTGAGCCAAACTGTTTATAACATCCTGCCTTCTCATCGACATTAAGCTATCAGAGGCCTTCTGGAACATGTCTTTTACTTGATCAGTGAGGTGTGTGATCGAATTCTGCACTGTGGTAAAAGAAATGGGAACCTCATGATAGGCTTTCTCTATGAGATTGGAAACAGTATTTTTCAGCTTCATGCTGCCACGGTTGAGATCAAAGCCAAAGTGGGCAGTGTGATACTTGTTAATGAACTTGAGCACAGCATCAGTCATGGCAGGAATCCTGTCCTTGGTCCCCTCAATCACATCATGAAGGAAGTCCCAGTTCCATGTTGTCTGTAAGATCAACTTCTGAGAGTTTTTAAGTGTGGCTTTGGCAGTGAAAACATCAGTATCCTTTTCCGGAGAAGACTGAAATATAGAGAAGACATTTTAAGAATAATGGTTAAAACAGTGTCAAGCTGCACTTTATATAGCATCAAAAAATTGTTTACTATAAATGAGAATATGCAAATAAAAGAGCTTGAAGTGTCTCTTACCGGGTAGCGACTAAACAGTTTCCCATATAACTGTGACATAGACCTTCGCTGAAGATGCATTCCAAGAAAACCAGATGATGGTGAAGACATAGATGCGGTGATGCCATCCTTGTGCGAAGCAAAGCGGAAGCTCACATCAGAAAATGTTTGACTGTTGATGTCAACATTAAGAGTATGACGATATCCCCTTCAAAACATAAAAACAAATGTTAGTAAAGCTATTTTCTAGAGTGCTAGAACTCTTTGTATCATCCTTTGGGTAAAAACTTACATTGACTCTGCCAGAGGGGTTTGGCGCTTCATCCTAAGAATAAAAGTAGTTATATTTAATTACAGCAAGGCCAATTATTCACTACATACATCAAAAGACAGACAGGATTTAAGCCTTACTAACGTGAACCTTTTAAACCCAAGATAAAATGTCTTGTGCATACTTATGTGTGTCATCTTAAGTACTCAATATCCACATTAAATACAGATACTACCTTAACTACTTTAATTCATACACAGCCAATTTGTAAATCATGAGATCCAGGACTATGAGAAGGGTGTTTCAGCATCCGCAAAAACTAAACAATGCCTGGACACCCCCTTGGTACTTGCTGTTAAAACTCATAAAGACTAAACAAAAATGTGATCACAAACAAAGTCTCACAATAATTACTAAAAATCTGCATTGGGAAGGTATGTAAACAGCTGTTTATGGTGTGCAGGCAGCTCTCTCTCTCTCTCTCACTCACTCTCTATTTCTATCTCTCTCTCTCTCTTAACACAACACGCACATACAAACAAGTTATCTTTGCAATGGACTCATCTGGTAATAGCTAAAAAAATAAGTGACATGGCATGCTGTACATTGAGATAAATATTAAAAAAATATTTTTAATTATATAGGATGGAGGGAAGAAAAATACAAAGAATTTAGATTTTAAGATACTTACTCCAAGGGTAAATTAAAATAAAAAATAGCTGGTATAAATGCTTACAAGGTGAACAAAAAAAAATAAAATTAAATGATAAAACTAAATTTCCTGACATTTCACAATATTACATACAGAAAGCAATTTTCAAATACATATACCTTGAAAAACTGTGTTTTTTAATGTCACTGGCAGAAACGTTAGTCCATACAAAGTTTACATGAAGCAAAATATTCTCTCTGTACTCACCTCACGTTTTGTGTCAAAACATGTTGCCAGTCAACATTTACATCATTGTGAATTAAGTTGCACCTCCCATGTAGACTGATAATTCCATTATTAAATCCAAAGGTTGCACTGGCTGGGAGAACATAATAAAAATAAAAAATCATACATTCTTTGATCTAGTAATAAACACAAAATGATCTTATCAAATATGTTTTGTGTGCAAATCTTACCCGAAAGGTCATACTCCAAGAAAATCATGGTGGAAGTACAAATGGAATTCAGTGAAGTTACAAGGCTAGAGTCCTTTTTTTCCAGGTCAGCAGTTGTTGACACATTATAAATAGGGGAGGAAACCTTCAGAGTAGCACTTAGGGCTCCAAAAGCTGGGATAAATACACTTGAAGGCAGATATAAGGCAAATTCAGGGATTTCAATGTTTTGCTCTGGAATGACAATGGTTGGAAGTTCAAGGTTTGAAATCTGGCTTGTGATGTCATTTAGGCTGACTGTGTGCTCTCCTACAGTAAAGGACTTTGGTAGTGTGTGAGATGAGACTGTGATTTCATGTTGTGGTATACTGAATGAAAGGAATGACATCTTCTCCTGTAGGTACTCTGTTTTAACACTGTAACTTGGTACCGACATTACTGGCAAGCCAGGCAGCATGATATCAAAGGCTTTGGTGGTGATCTCCTTGGGGATGTTAAGATTCTTAGAATCAATTATGAATGCTTCCACGTGTAAGTTGGTAAATGGCACATCAAAGGCTGGAACTGAGATAACAGTAGGAAGAGTGAGATGATCAGGGACGTCCTCACTTTCAAATCTCGTGTCTCTGGTTCTCATATAATGTAAAACTTCTTTTACCCAAGAAGGCACTCCAATTCTGAGCTCAGGGAAACTGAAAGTGATTCCATTTTCAAATACTTTTGATGGTAATGCATACTCCTGGCCATCCATGGACTTTGTGTAAACAATACTGGAGGACATCTTAAGGAATTGCAAGTTTTCTATATTTGTGACTTGATCAAACTTAAGCACATCCCAAAGGGTCTTCTGATAAACTGGAAGCCTTACTGATTTCAAAAAAGCCAGGTGGCCTTCCAATGACCCAGCCAAGTCCATGCGTACTTCAGATTCATCATTGGATAAAAGTAAGTCCCTGGCATGGATGAGAGATCCCAGCTGCTCCTTACCACTCCAGGTGAACGACTGCTTCACTGAGCTGATGGAAAGTTTGCTGCTCTGAATGAGTCCTGCATGACCTAAACTACTTGGCTGACTTACATCAATGTTTAATGTAGATGTAAGGGTCTTTAATGGAACAAAGTCTAGTTCTCCTTTAACAATGTGCCTTCCATTTGTGAAGAAAGAGGCCAGATCAATGCTGTTATTGTTCACGTAGTCAACTGTTGCAAACAGACGCCGCAGGGATATCTCAAGAGCCAAGTTCTTAACCAGGTCAAACTGAAAGATGTTACTGTTGGTGCTTCGTTTTTGTTTTTCCTGTTGGTCGATGTTTGATTTTAAGGTAGTCTTGACAGTTGACCGCAGGCCATTGGCATTAAGATAGAAATTGGCCTCATTTTCTAAGTCACCAGCTAGGTTGTAACTGTCCATTATCGTTATGTCTGACTTCCCTTGGGTAGAGGTCTCCAGAGACACATATGAGGAAAGTGCTTCCAGTGCCCAGTTCATATCAAGGTTTCCTTTGCCCACAGACTCAATAAGAGGAAACCTGTTAAACATGTATTTTAGTTTTTGATTGTAAGCAAGATTTGGCTTGGTCTTGGTATTTCCGCTGAGTACCTGGTTAAGTTCTAGATATAGGAAGGGTAGATTAATTTTTGCAGTGTTAGCTACAGAAGCTTCCATGCTCCTTTTTGTGAGACTTACAGCACATTCATGGTTTGCTTCCACATTGCTATGCTCCAGAGACACGGAGGTGGCCAGTTTTATCCCTCTCCTCCTTGTCAAACTGGTGGTGCCATCAAGCTTTCCATTTAGAATATCAAACACAGATGTTGAGGAAGCGCCAAACCGTGCAACAATGTCAGACTGGCTGTACAGGCCAGCATTACCATTTACAGTAATCATGGTGGATTTAAAGGAGAAGTCACAAGTTATGTTACCCATAGCTGGGATCACAAGATTGTTCTGAATGGCTGGTAATGTGAAAGTAGGCAACCTCATTTCACTTAAAGTTTCTGGAACATGGATAACAGGTAATTCTAAAGATGGTAGCACAAGAGTATACGATGGCACAGAGAAACCCAGTGCTGGAATTTTGAAGCTTGGTGTACTGACCTCCTTTGGAACAAAGTAGCTAAATGCTGGCATTTCAGCACTGAATGCAGAAACCTCAATATTCAACATTGGTATTTTGTATCCAGGGACAGTGAAAATTCTGGGAGGCAGTCCAGAGGTGTCAATTTTGTGTTTGATATACTGCAACTTTGCTTCGTTGTAAGAATCTTTTAGAAGTGCAACTACTTTGTCTCTAAATTGCTCAAATTGAGCATGGATGATGTTGGCATTGTCCCTGATTACACTGTAGATTGGCTCAAGGTTTAGGTCAAAGCTGTGCCCATCAGGGTTCTTGTGGTAATGAAGCTTCAGGTTTAGATCGAATGACTGTTGCGGGGTGATAAGCAAGGTCTTGAGTCCAGCATGCTCCCACAGAGAGAGGTCTCTGATTCCAGGGATTTGAATTTCAAAATAAGGTAAGGTTATATCTGGAATAGAGAGAGGAACAGTCAAAAAGTCCAGATTAGCCTCACCAATAGCTGATGAGTGAAAGAAGACCTCCATTTCATTGTTTTCGAATGTGAAGTTGTGATTGTACTTGTATTGGTTGAATCTTGCCAAAGCAAACCAATGAGCATTCTGCTTCTCAGAGTTCAGTATCACACCATAATTATGCTGGAGATCCACCTTTCCAGTGAGTTTCAGGGGAAAGAAAATCTTTGAATTTACTTTATTCCTCACAGCAAGCACAATTTCAAATGGGTGGACCGTGAATTCTAATGAGTTGGCCATGGATCCAGTCACACTGTCAATAAATTCAGCATCATGAGAGGCTGTCAGTGCAACTTTCATATCTGCAATATGAGCCTCTCCATTTAAAACCATAACACTCTTCTTGACAAATGGCGTCTCAGTTTCACATTTTCCTTCGACAGTGATATGACTTAAAATCACTGATTCAGCAGTCAGTGTTTGCTTTGATTTCAAGGTCTTAAAATCGGTTTCTCCTGAAAAAGTTAACTTGGCAGTGTTAAAATTGATATTGAATTCTACATTGCTCATGTGTGTGCCCTCATCAGAGCTATGTTGATTGGACCACTTTCCATTACCAGTAGTTTCACCAGTCACAGTAATTCTGCCAGATTCCACTGTGGCTGCTATACTGTTTTTCATTGAAACTTGACTTGAAAAATCAACTGATGGGAGGTCCAAGTTGTGGTCGTAGTTTGTGTCAATGGTTGCAGAGATGCCCCCCTTCAACGCAAGTGCCACGTTGTTGATTAAGTCTGCCGTGTACATTTGGGTCGTGGCCTTGGTAGTAGTCTTAGCAGAGGCCTCAGCAGAACTGTCAGTAAGTGTCAAGGATCCCTCATGATCAATGTTGAAAGCCATATGGGACGCTTTCACTGTTTCTGTAAATATCAGCTTCTGCATTGTGGGAGCTTCCAACTGAGCAGTGGCTTCAAAGGTGTAGTCAAGCAACTCAATGGGCGATTTGGCATGAGAAGTGATAATGGCTGTAAACTGTGGGTTTTGTGATGTAGATGTTGAGTTCTCAATCTTTCCTCTAGTTACAAGAGTGTACTGTGGAGTGTTCACTCTGAATTCTCCATAGAATTTGCCAAAAACTGGAAAACAAATGTCACTAGGAATCTCGGGCAATTTGATTTCGGGGATTTGAAGTGTTGTGATTTTAAAGTCTGTCAGATTTAATGTGGGGATGTTGATAGCTGGAAATTTTATTTCTGAAAGTGTTATTTCTGGGAAGGTGAGATCTGGTAAGTCAGTCAGATAGAGTACCTTTAGGTCACCAAAGATTTCCTCAGGGTCAGGTGTTTGGATCTCATATTCTCTGATGTCATCTATGAATGCAATTATTTTTGCTTTGATCTCTTCAAAATCTATGGTAAATGCAGGAATTCTGTAGGAGTCTAGGATGGTGAACTCTGGGATGGAAATTTGAGCTGGGATACTAATCTCCTGCATTTTTTTCAAGTTAATTGTAAATGCTGGAATGACAAGGTCAGTGAGAGGTACAATGAAAGTGGGAACTTCAATGTCAGCTTTTTCCAGTGTGCTTAGAACTCTGTCTACAGCTTGCTTCATCTCGCTGATTGCCTCATGGTCCTTTGCCAGTTTTCTGATCTTCTCTACCAGTTGGTCAATTTTTGCAGAGAGGTAAGCAACTATATTAGCATAGGACTCGCTTGCTCTTTTAAGGTAAACATAGATTTCATTTCTGATATCCATGTCAAGGATTCTTTGTCTCATATCTTCAAGCATATCCTTCACTTTCATCTTGACATCATTGTAAAATGTAGTGTCAATCACATTTTTCAGTTTCTTCAGAGCATCAGCCACCTTTGTGTTTTTAAGCTCTTCCAAATATGCAAAGATGGAATTTTGGATCTCTCTGAAAAATTCCCTGACTGCCTCAATCTTTTGCACAATCTCATATGTTTTGATCTGCTCATTGATATAGTGTGTGAGTTCAGCAATCTTCTTGTTGGTCTCATCAACAAATGCACTGTAGTCAAATTCTCTTATAGACTTAAGCATTAAAGAAATGCGTTCATTAAGGAAATCAATGCTTTCCTTAAAGTCAAGAGCTCTGAGCTGCGTGGTCACATTGTGCAGAAACTGCGTAATTTTATCATAAGCAAATTCAAAGTTTATAGATTTCAGCGAATCTACCATTAACTGCACAGTCTCATCAATTTTAAATTCCTTGATGAGAGTCATTACCTGATCCAGCAATTCTTTAAATTTATTGTCAAGATCATATTTTAACAGTAGATCCCTGATGTAGAAATAAACTGCATTCAGTTTGTTAGGAATTTCATATTCATCGATCCAGTTGACAATTACATCATTCATGGACTCCATCACTTCTGCTATCTTAGAAGAGGGGATCTGATATGACAATTGCTCAGCATACTTGGCCAAATCAATTGAGAGAAGGTAATCCTTGACATCTTGGAAAAACAAGGTGATGTCAAAGTTCCCAATGACCTGCTTCATTTCAAACAATTTGTCCTTGATTGTCTCCAAGATTAAATACTTCGAATCAAGTTCTTGCAGCCATGCAGCACTACTTACTGTAAGCTTTTGTAAATCGATCTGTCTGATGATGTCCTCAATGGCATCAAGTGCTCTGACGAGTGACTGTTTGATTTCATACTTCTTATCAAAGGCCTGCAACATATTTTGAATCTGTGAAAGTATATTTGTTATATTATCAGCAAGGTGTCCAGCCTTGACATAGTCCTCGACTCTAAGGAGGAGGTCCCTTATTTTGGTGGCGATGTCCATCACTGTGTTTTCCAAATCCCTTCTCCAGTTGTACACTGCAACCTCCAAGTCATCCATTGTTACAGCAAACTCATTAATCAGATAATCAAGCTTTGCTTTTACCTGATTTATTTTGTTCTCCAAATCCAGTTCTTGCATGAAGTCCCTCACTTGCATTGGCAGCTTATCTAATTTGGTTCTAAAGTCAGTGATCAGCTGCTGAACATTTAAATTGTTGATGAACCTCTGAAGTGATTCTAATGCTTGAACAAGCGTGATTTTTAGCTGCTCAAAAGCAGCTGGAAAGCTCTCAATGAATGGAATCTCTATGATATGACAGTCACTGTTCTTGTCATACTGGAGGACACCGGCCATGCTGAATTCTTCTACATCTGGCAGTGATCTCTTGTTTCTGCCAAATTCGCTGAATATATCTGTTAACATTACTCCTAAAAATTCAACTCCAATCTTCTCAGGATTATTGAAAGCACTAATGTCCTGGTTGTAAGCAAGGTTGTTAAGTTTAGATTTTACTTTCCAGGTCAAATGTTGGTCATTTGGTGTTAGGAGACCGTCAAATTTGTTGTCTAAATTCGTGGAAGACTCCCAACTTGGAAGCATATGTGTAGTTGATACCCTGCTGTTGTGTGAGTATGCAAGAGCTAGTGGCTCAGCTTGAACCAACAACTTGCTGTACAGCTGTCCGGTGTGCTTCCCATATAGGTTAATTTCTCCATCACAATTAACTAGAGAATTAACAGTAATGCTCAGAGGCAGTGTCATGGTCCGAATGGTGCTGTCACAACGTAAGGGCTCAGAAGTTATTTGTGTCTCACAGTGTGACTTGTGGGAAAGCCCAGCAAACTCAAGTTCACAGTTGTGACTTAGCTGAGCATTCAACACATTTCCAGACGTGCTGTATTTCACTGTACCAGCCATATTGTCATAGCTGGCTTCAAAGGTGTTTTTAATGTTGTGTTTTTCTCCATAAGAACCACTCATACTTCCACTCAAATCCACTTTAATTGGCTCAAGCTTTGTGTGGCCTTCAGTGTTCAAACGGACATCATAAAGCTTTAAGTCATGAGTCATATCAAATGAAGCAACAAATGGCTTCATATCAACCTTGGTGTCTTGTTTGTAGTGAATGTCTTCACAGATGAAGTTGTCAGTCTTGGAGTGGAGGGCTAGGGTCCACAGAGTGAGGGTTAATGAATGGCTATTTTCTGTAGTCATCTCCCTTAGTGTTCCCATGGCATTGCTATTAAAGGTCAGAGCCCTTCGGTTCAGTACAATATTCATGTTGTTTCTTGTTGTTGCATCATATGCATAGCCGTTCAGGACACCACTCAAAGAGGCTTCAGCTGCTGTGATTTTACCCTCAATATTCAGCTCTCCTCTGCCTTCTTCAGCCATCACTTTAGTGTTGGAGGACAGGGTTGCTCCATTGTTGTCTATGGCACCACTGAAGATATTCTCCACTGTGACAGGGCTGCACTGGATGTTGTTAGTTCCACTGGTGGTCAAACCATTTCTGCCAACCATAACAGAAGCTTTATGCAATCCACGCTGACCTGTGTCAAAGGTGAGGGAGCCTTCGGAGTTTAACTCAAGCCCATTTGGATCCAAGGATCCTGTTAAAAGTGAATATGCCCTATTTGTGTCATCATCTGCCTGTGACTCAATTCTCATGACTGCCATTTGGCTGGACACACCAAGTTCAACTTTGTTACTGAGTGATTTACCCATAGCTGTGCCAACAGCATTGCATTTCAGGGTGAGCTGTGAATCTTTATACTTGAGCTCTGTGACATGCCTCAATGTGTCCTCTTGGGCATTGGTTTTGGACACAATGTTCAACTCAGAATTTGCATAGACTCCGTGGATTGTGTTTTTGACTTGGATAAATGGGGAGTTGAAGTGGAAAGAAGATTCCCCTCTTCCTTCTCTATCCAGTGGACGCAGGTTATAGTTGTGGGTGTAGGAGGTATTTGTGTTGAATGAACCTATTTTAAGTAATCCATCCAATGTGCCATCTCCTGAGACTTCATCTGAGTCTAGAGTGGAAGTTGACTGAGCAGAGTAGTAGATAGAGGCTTGCAGGCCTACTGGACTAGAGGCTTCAATCTTATAGTTGGCATTTGCATTCATTTTGTTTGCTACTCTTAACATTTCTAAGACACTGAAGCTTGTGTCGATGAGGCTATGGCTAAACGAACTATTTAGAAGATACTTAAGATTATCATCAGCTCTTCCTGTCATCATTGCAGTTCCTTGAAAGAGAGAGAAATGATATCATTAGTATTTGGAACAGCACAGGCAGTGATATAGAATAAGCTCTCATGACCACATGCTTTAAATTTAAACATTAGTTGCCTTCATTAAAAAACTGTAAACATGTGCTCTTGCCTTTGAAGATGAGAGAAATCCTGTTTCATTAAAAGATACATTTTGGCCAACTATCAGGAACTCAATTTGCGCAAAGCGTTTAAAATCTTAATCTTTGTAACCCTTTCTCTGAGTAAATATATAACAGACCCCTTATATTTATTCACCAAACCCAAGAAATTTGTGTTTTAAGAAGATGTTTACCTTCAAGCTTGTATGACAGTAAACTGAAAGGTGATTGGGCCATGGCCTTGTACTGTGCAACATAGCTGGGGACATCAACAGTGTTGTTGCCTCCGGAGATGGAGCCCTCCCAGGTATAGAGGTTGCTGTTAAACTTGGTGGTTGCCTCAGCTAGACCAAGAAGGGGGACAGTGAAATCCAAAGACGGTGGTATAGTGAATGATGGTAGTGGATAGTTTTTGGCAGGGATATGAAGGCCTATTTCTGGTAAATCTATGAGAGGAACAGACAAGGTTGTTGGGATGTTCAGTTCTTCTGTCTTTTTCCCTCCAAATGGAAGAGGAAGTGAGATGGCCATTCTTTCCTTGTTAAACTGGTATCGGAACGAACTGTCACTGTTAAAGAAAAAATAAATATATACATAGTTTTAATTTTGGACTCAACATCCATTTACAAACTGTACATGGACAGGAAGTCAGATGACAGGACAAATAGTATAGATGAATTGTTGTTTCACAGTTTATGTTCAGTAATATCAAAAACAATAAATGTTCTTAACCTCTCCATTAAACACTTACGATTGCAGTAACAGTTTCTCAGGCAGGGCAGGCAAGGTTAGATCTGAGATACTCCTCTTACTTCGCAGGTTTGCCAGGTAAGGTATGCGGGCTGACAGTTTATCCAGCCATATATTACCTGCCTTCAGAGAGACACCAAATTTACATTTCACGTCAAATGAAGACTATCATGTACCATGTTAAAAGGGTTTAAACCTAGATCTGAATCTGTGATCAAAATACGCATACTTATAGAGAATCATACTTTCTGAACAATACTGACATGAAATGATGTCTTTAATTTTGAAGAGTTAGACTTTTGACTTATGGCTTACTTTGGCATGTGTCTGTAGCACCATATAAAGTCAAAAATAGTGTTAGTTGTTGATTAGTGCATACGTTAACTAAATTTGGTGGTAACTGCAGATGTCTCATTAAAGTATAGCAATTTATATCATATAATTTTTTGGTTCTGTAGCATATTACTTGAACTAAAGAGTAACTCAATTGAATTTGCACTTCAAAGGGCATTTATAGGTCTTAGTCACGCATATGTTGAAAAAGAAAAAGAAATTATAAAGCCTTATGTGGCTCAGAGGAGCTCCATGAAGTCTGACAGTCACTTGTAGAGGCTGAAGACTTTAAGTTTGAAAATTTAAAAAAATTGTCGGATTGGAGTTAGAAAAAGTTAGCTTAGCGGACCTCATCTCTGCTAAGACCAAGGGGTTCAGACAACATTAGCTATAATTAGCATGACACAACTGAGTCTCTGAGTGAACTTTAGGCAAAAGCTTTTACAAGGAAGAAGCCTGCATGTAATGAAAAGGAAATATTTCTTAGGGTGTGATTTTTATCCGTTTTCCTTCTGTCCACTGTCCATTGTGTCAAAAAAAAACCGACCTACACTGTGGGAGAGCAATGCTAGATAAAAGTAAGAATGGCCACATGGCAGCACTATCCACAACAGTATGTATGTGGCATAGGAGCTGACTTTTAACCAACCTTTTTATAAATATTATGCAAACAGAAAGACCAATTTGACTGAAAACCCAAGCTCCTTGGATAAGGTTATAATTTTAGCTTAAGTATTACCTCTATTCCTTTGGTGACAATGTGGCGGTATTTCATATCAGTCATTGCCACTTGCTGGTCCAGGATCTGATCAATGAGCTGCTGCAGTTGTCTGTGATATTCCTCTAAATTCGGGATCAGTATCTGGATCTCAGAATTCAGGTCTGATTTCAGTTCTAGTTCAAACTTGTCATCATCTGTACAGACAAAGTCCAAACACACCCCAAAATGTGTTATTAAGTTGTTAAGTTATTAAAGAAGTTTATAATCTGTCTTCTGCGCTGAACATGTGAATAACTGACAGTTACCGTATTTAAGAGAAGCTTTCTGTTGATAGGATGTCTCTGGCAGACTGATGAGTGTCTCTAAATCCATAAGCAAATCCTCATCCTTCTTTAGAGTTGCAGTGATAGAGGCATCAGTTTGAAGAGAGGGAATGACCATCTGGAGTTGCAGCAAAGCATCCTTCATCATTTCAAGTCTACATTTAAAACAAGAACACATAGGCTGGTAAGAATATGACTCAGTCTGTTAACTAATTGTACTCTCTGGGATGCTTCTCATCTGCTTATTCTCTGCTAAAAAGAAAGAGCCTAAAGAAACCAATCAATGCAATTGCAACTTCAGCCTTATCCATCATAAGGAAGTATTAAGGGTTTGTGTATAGAGTTAAGCACCTTGTGCGTCCCACAAGAGTCAGCTGTGGGATGTTCCTGTTGGTGACATCAACAGTGATTCCTCTCATCTTTTTTCCTTTAGCTTCACTGTCTATCACAGCCAGCTTGATGCCTGCTTCCACATCATAGTCAGGAATGATGACCTCAGTGGTAAGAGTGTTCTTGTTGCGATTATATTTCAGAGATGCACTGACTTCAGATGAATCAACACCTGGTTACAGCAGAAATTAGACTCATTGGTTAATGTTTGAACAGTGGAAACTGGCAGCCTCTAGATGAATAAAGACAGGTGCCAACATCAATACCATATGTGATATGTGCACATGATATATTAATATTATGTATAAAGGATGCTGTGATTTCAAGTACAAACCCATACCAACTTGGAATGGCAACACAAAATGCAGATGAGTGATGATAAAATCGTTTACACCAAAGGATAACTTTTTTTGTGTGGCTGTTTTTTTTTAAAAATTGTTCATTAATTCTTTAATTTAGCGCATGGTCACAGTCTGATCATGCCGTGTGGCTAGCCCATACACATTTGCATGCACAGAAACACATAAAAGTATTCTCCTATGACAGTACCTTCTGCCTTCAGGGTAAGCTTTAGAGTGTCTACTTTATGACGGCCCTTTTTACCCTCTCGGAGGGTTTCGTCTGTGATAGTGGCAGTGTATTCTGACACTTCCCCTGTGGGCTGGATTTCAACAGCAAACCTGAGGAAAGAACATAGGTTTTATTTTAGTTAAATGTCTTTAATATCTGGTTAGGTAAATTATAAGAGCACTGCATTAGGCAAATTAAAATATCAACCCAAACATGCCATCCAAACATAATCTACTTCAATCAAAAAGACTCCATCGACAGATTTGAATTAAGATTTGCTAACGCATCTTCCTCATACTTAATATCTTCAGTCAGAGGGTTATAGGGGGCCTGGTCCCCGGAAGGAGCTTTGGAGTAGCGGGTTGTTGTACAGAATTTCAGACCACTGAACAGCGGCTGGCAGTCAGCTGAGTCAGTCTGGTCGTCCATCACAGGCGGCACCATGTGTGTTTGACCAGAGGGGATTAACAGCAGCTTGTGGCTGTATAACAAAAAAAAAAAATGAAGGAGACTTAAGAAATGGTGGGAGAGATCAGCACTCAAGCCAATGATAAAAATAGCTAAATGAATATGTTATTAAGACATGTTTCACTGACCTAACACTGAGCAACTGAGTGTTTGATTTAGGAGCTGGGATGGACAGTCTCATCTGGTTTCTGTTCATAGTGAACTTTACATTGAGGGAGCTCTCATGATACAAATTAGTGTGCATCTCAATCCCCGCGTCCATATAGTCTGGGATGTGCACACCCATTTGGGTAATGAATTCTAGCCCAACTGAGGGCATGAAAGACAACTCTGTCTGCAAAGAGAAAGATACAATAGAACAGATGTGAACAGAAATTTACAAGTACATAAATGTATAATTTTGTTCAATATCTAAGTTAAGATGAGGAGAAGCTAACTTACCCTTTTGTCTGGAGATGAGTGAGTCAGACCTCCTTTTGCACCAGGTGCAAACACACCAGCCAGTGAGAACTTGAGAGGGAAGCCAGAGGCAGTGGGTAAAGACAATGCACTCTCCATGAAGATGTAATGGCCAAAGACTTCATTTTCGGTGCTAGATGTCAATGCAGAGAAAACCTGTTGGAGAGGAAACACACACGTTGTATAACAGCTGCAGTTGACTCACAAATCTCAACCTAATTTCAATGATAACTAGTGACATCGTGTTCACATGTTCAAAGGTAGCAATATTTATTTAGAGTTAGCCCATCAAGTTGTAACCTGACCAAATAACTACCTCATTTTAATGTGTACTGTATGACTGTAGCTTCTTCTGTACAAACCAATCAGATGTGCTGGAAGAGGCCTATCAGTCTTTGAGAGATAATCGATTAAACTTTTTTCTTAAAATCTCAAATAAAAAGAGAAAGGCTTATTGCATAAATTTGCAGTCCTGATGAATTTGCAGTCCTGGTTAGGCTACCAGTATAACAAAGGCTTTTAAGCTTTTGTACCGTAATTAAGCACTCTGCCATGACATTCTTGTAAACTGTCTGACCTTTTTTTGTGGTGAAAAAGGAAAACATTTTTCTATTTCTTTCTCTTGCAAAGTTCATGCCAGGAAACAACAAATCTGACCTCGAATGGAAGCACCCTGCCGAAAACATGGTAGTACAAGGTCAGAATCTCAACCATCTTTCTCATTTCGCTGGCCTTCATGTACCCGATCTCATTTCCCAGAAGCCGAAGATAGGCAATGGCTTCAGGGGTCGGTGAGAAACGCACATCATCAATGAGCTTCTGGACACTGTTTGTGATATCCTTCAGAAGATCTTGTGGGACCTGGAGAGATGTTATAAGTACATTAGTTCCTAGTGATTTAAGTGCAGTGAACCTTACACTACAAGAATGAAAATGTTTTTTTATAGTATTTTTTTGTTTTTATGTAGGGTTTTATTTATATGGTAGCAAAAACAAGCACATTATGCTCGATTTGTCAAAAAAAAATCACCTCACCTGTCTCTTCATTCTGTCTCTGTTTGGGGCAACTCTGTCCAAAACCTCTCTGAGCATCTGGGCTTTGTCACCTGCCCAGTACAAAACTTTAGAGAGGGAGTCTGGAAAGAAACCGTTTTCTCCAAAGAGAGCATCAATTGTTGGTTGAAATCCTGTTCCCTCAACACCAACCTTGAAGAATAAGATTTTGAATTTTTAAAAACATTTTTAAAAATATTCTTTTTATGAGTATTCAGCACATTTTACAAATATGCTATTAAAAACATACCTCAAATATGTCATAGCTATAGTCAAAAACTTTAAGTGTGGTCTCCAGCATCATCTCCTTAGGTAAGATGTTAGTGGCATCAAAGATTATGTTGCTTTGTATTGAGCCCAGGGGGGAGTCTGCTTTGTAGTTTTGTGACAAGCCGTCAAATATCCTGTTTGTGGGTGTTAGTGGGTGGTTCAAGGCCAACTCAATGTACTCCCTGAGTCTTCATAGTGGAGAAAAAAAGACAGTTTTAAGATGACCGAGTTCCAAAACAAAAAAAACTCTTCAAAAAATCTCGTACATGCATGCTTTTGCCCGAGAAGTATTATACTTAAGTAATCTTTAAATCTAGTAAGATTAATGGAATTGATTTTTGGTCACATAGAGACAGATTAAATCCAAAATACTAACATTTTGTCAGCTTTGCTGCAGCTAACGGACTAGCAACAGATTGCCCAGGTTTAACAGAAACATAGCGATGTTGTCACTCACTTGTAGTCATTTTTACTTAGCAACTAGGCTAAAGTTCACTCTACTTTTAACTATTTCCATTCCTAACTATTTCCAACTCCATAGAAAAACATCTTGCTTTTAATATGCAAGTTGTTTAAATTTCTTCAGCAGCAACTCATCAGATTTGTCTGGATGCTGTTTTGTGCTGGGTAGATAGCATACACTCCTATTATGTTTATGGACTGTCAAACATTGAAACGTCAATATGGTAACTCTTTCTGGGGTTGATGTATACTGGTATCTACTATTTACCCTGCAAGTAAATAACTAGCCCATATTACTTTTTGCCTTTTACTTACTGAGACATCTGTGGCTCATCTGAGTTGCGGATGTTGTTCAGGTGAGAGACAACAAAGCTCTTGACTTGCTCATCAACCACATTCTCCAAATTGTTCACAATGTCTCTAACCAGGTCTTGGTCTGGGTTCTTCATCAGAATCAGGTATGCTGCAATACGTTTTTCAACGGTACTCTGAGGATCCTGATACACTTCCAAAAGAACGTTTCTGATCTGTGGGTGACCAAATTATAAACATTTTTCTCAATGTTTAGATCATGCAAAAACTGCACATTTTACATTTTCACAATATTCAAGTTTACATTTTAAGTCTTAAATTCTCTTCATTAGTGTTGCTGTATGTCAGCTATATGTGAATTTATGATCTTGTGCTGTGGTATCAAACTAAAAAGACAATGTGTAACAAATGTGTGTTTGTGTGTGCTTGTGTGTGCCTGCGTGTGCAAGTGGGAGAGGGTAACTGTACCTCATCATTGGCATCCATCAACTTAAAGGCCTGTATAGCTGCCTTTTGGTTTGATAGTGGAATATCTGTTTTCTGAGCGCAACGCAAAATAGAGGAAATCAGGCTTGGGCTGACGGTTTGCATGGCCTGACCCATGACACCAACAACCTGTGAGTGAGACAAAAGTATGAATTTCATGCATTGCACTCCTGAGCTAGATTTCCTGACAGAACCTGACCCTTTATAAAATCCAGAACTGCAGTAATTGAGATGCTTTAATGATTATACCCTGAGCACAAGGAAGGACATCTCTTCAGGGTCAATGGGAAAGTCAGAGTCATCATCAAGAATTTCTCCTGAGCAGTCATTTAAAAGGGTTTCCATGAACTTTGACACATCTGTAACCTCTGGAGTTACCTCTCCTTTATGGAACCTTTGGATATAAGATCGAGAAAGTAAAAGATTGTGGATTTGCTTCCCCCTAATGGTTATTTGTAGCAGTTCAGCAATTAGCATCAATGGGACATGAGAGTTGTGTTATTCCTGATTTTGATTTATTAAAGTGTAACAGTAAATGGAATATGTAGATGCAACATTTTAAATATAGAACAATCAACATGTAGAAATAATATTAACAAATGTTTTGTTATAACCATGATTTAGATTTTAAGCCGAATACAATCAAACAAACAAACAACAAAAATTTTTTTTACTTACTTCTTGACGGTGTTGGCTAAAGCATACATAATTGCTTTGCTCTGTCTATACTGAGCCATGCTGAGCATATCTCGGACACGCCCAGAATCCGGGTTAGACTGCAGGCTCAGCCCATAGACTAAAGCATCCACCTCTAGTGACACCCCATCAATGGTCCTGATAGCCTGGAGGATGGCACTGGTGCACTCTGGGGTCCCACACTGAAACAGGGCTTGCCAGGTGAGCCAGCCGGACAATTCCAGCATCTCACTGACAGTCTCACTCAGGGTGTCATTCTTCAGAGCACGTAGGTTGGACACCAGCTTGTGGAAAAGGCTGGTCCTCTTCTGACCCTGGTCTGTGCCTGCCAGAGCCACAAGGTCCTGCACTGTGCTCAGAACAGTGTCCTTTGTCTGGACTAAAGCTTTATCATCAGGCTCCTCAAAGTGGAGTGGCTTGTTCTGGCTTTGGTTCGCATCTGTGAGTACATATGTTTACAGTGGTTTAGCTATTTCCAAATATTAGATGAGAAAACTATCCCAGAATACTGTATGTAAAATACCATTTTCACTTGTCTTATCTACATGTCACAGTAGACATGCATGAAATGAAACTCACCAAATACTCTGTTGTTGATCCTTTTGGAGCTCAGAAAGCTGAGTTCCTGGGTCACCACAGATGCTACAACGCTGTCCCTGCAAGGCGAATGACAAGGTGATGCAAAGGACACGACTGTGTGCTATACACACACATAAATATGCACATTTATGATGACTTACTGATTGGAGATGGGCCAGTTCACGTGTTTCTCTGTGCACATGGCTGATGTGATGTGCTTTCCCTTGTTATCAAACTGGTAGTTACAGTTTTGAGTGCTTGTGATCATCTTAGACATGGGGAGATGCTACAAACAAAAAATCTGCAACATTAATGTCGTACACTTTAAGTCACAAGGACCTTTTTTCATTTTTTGGGCAACCTGCTGCAAAATGTACAATTTTAGCTTGACAATTATACATCACTTAATATTCAACAATCATTCATCGGAAGTGTTCATGGATGGAACAAATATTTTCTTCTTTCCGTTAAAGCCAAATGCAATACCAGTGCTTTCATCCAAATGTAGAGCTATCTATTGATCTTCAACAGTAATTACAATCTGTCACGGACCAACCTTAAGATTTTATAAATGCTGCTTTTCCATTTACAAAGATTTAAGTGTAAAGAAGTTTAATTCTTCTCTTTTTATTAATTCCTTAGTACTTTCCTACCTTTCCTAAGAAGAGGGAGAGTTATATTTAAGAAAAGCCTAAATTGCATAATAAACCGGCATGACAGACAGTTTTACAGTCAGAGGCTACAGAAGTAGGTCACTATGTCTCACCAGTCTTTGCAGCAAAGCCAGGGGGCTGTTGGCTTGTTCCCTGCCGTAGAACTGGTCACACTGGGACAGATCTCTGGACAGCGTCACATTGGTGGCAATATCCTTCCTGGCATTCACCTGGTAGTCTGTTAAACACTTGCCATGGATTGTACTCTGGGGGGGGGGGGCAAATAAGGGATTTAGGTCAGGAATAGAAGCTCAAAGTACAACAGACTGTCAAATTCAAGTGCAGTTTCATTTAGATGGACTGCAATATGAATTTGATCTTTATTCATCTATCATTTTATCATTAATGGTTTTTGCTCAATAATTTCTCCTTCTATTTCTAACAAGGATCAAAGTTTTATCTTGTGCAATATATCTTCATCTGTAATGGTGTCTTTTTGGGTTTACTGTCTGGGTGGAAGTGACACTTTTTTTGTATGTACTTATTTTGTGTACAGAGTGCTGTCTGATCCTTTGTTATCACTTTTTATGTCTTTTTCAGGACTGAGTGTCCTACAAACAGCACAAGCTTTTTGCTGTCACTGCACTGAACTACAGAAACTGCAGTAAAACCGAGGGTCAACCGAAGCCAGTTAGTAGCAGGATGTTGGTACTGGAATGCTCAAAGATGTAGAGATGCATCTTTATTCATCCACCTTCCAACCTACCTTTTTAAAAAATGCTAATATATAATATATATATATATATACACACATATAGTATAATATAATATTTGAATAAAAGTCATTTAGAAAAATGTTTTATTCAGTGAAGGGCCACGCCCTAGCGCCCGCTGTTGACCAGCCACCACCAAGAACCACTTTTGCTTAAGTAAAATATCCTATCACTCTTTCTTATCCCTTTTCAGAGGTGTACCTTTGATGTGTGAGCAAATACTGACCATGAGGCTGCTCTGTTCATCCTCCAAAACAGGCACCAAGAATGCTGAAATGATTCCTCTTTTAATGTTGAGGATGTTTACTGGCTCATCTGTCTCAGGGTAAAGCTGGACACTAGTAACCGTTGCAACACTGAACTTCAGAGGGTTTCTGGATAAAGAAATGACAATTAGTAATATTTTCAGTAAACATTATTAACCATTTAACCCATTATAGGTTCATACTGTGGTAAACACAGAAGCCTTTGAATTGAGATCTAGTAAAGGCAGACTGGAAAGGTCTTGTTGATGAACAGAGTGGTCCTGCTTCAACCCTGCTTCAACCCAACACTGACAATATTTGTCAGCTCTCACACCTCACTGTTCCTCCACTAAATGCTTCATGATAAGTACTGTCTGTCAATTGAGAAAGTCCCCAAAATTTGAAGCGTTTCAAGCATTGGAGATGCATTGCCTTAAGTCTGAATGTTGATGTGCTGCATGCATCAAATTTATGGGAATATTTACAGGTGGCCCCTGCCACGATTGAAAATGCAAGATTTTACCACAGACATTATCATTATCAGAGCAGATCTCTGCCATGTATGGCACAAATAAACAGCTCTACTTTGAAGTAAAGTAGTAACTGTTTTGGTTACTAGAGTGGTATTACATCTGAAGAAAGTATGATGATTGACTTACTAACAAAATTGCGTTAAGTTTTAAGTTTTTGAGGTTCTGGTTGTATTTGTTCCTCCCTGCCTCCAGACTTTGGAACATATTTTTTAATGTTTACTTGTTTTTAAACTTAACATACAAAAGAGACATGATGTCATAGAAAGTTTCAGATTCTGTGAGGAATGTTGTGCACTAACTTCTCCATGGCAGCCTGGAAGGTTTCAGAGCTGGAAGCCTGCCTGTGGGAGGGCTCATCCTGGAGACTAATGTCCGATATCTCACTGAGAGAACAGTCCCTGGTGTGCATGATGAAACTGCACATCTGAGGGACTTCAATCTCTACCTAAAGATAAATGACAGTGTACACAGAACCAATAATGACATTTTTCTCAGATAATCCCAGAGCTCAGATTAGGACACTCTGTTATCAGGTGAACTGAGAAAGTAGGACACATGGATGGTAATGTACCTGACATGAGACTTTAGGGCCATTCCTCAGCTTGGAATTGTCGTAAACACCATTTTGGCTCTCTGTGGTGTACTGGTACAAATATCTCTTATAGGTCTTGAATCTGGATGCCACTGCAAGATAATGGCATTACATGGTTATATTGACTTTTTGAGGTTTTCGTTCTTTGTTTCAAAGCTCTCAGTGCAGATCATATCATTTCAAGCCAGCGCGTGCTACATTAAACCTATCACATCATGCTGTTCCTCCTGTATCATAAGTTTAAAGTAAAGGCTCAAAATTAAAATAGGTAGGGAATTTGGACCAGCGGCAGCTTAACTTTTCAGCTATACTAACAGCTATTGTGCTCATTAACAGCACAGAGCAAGAGTCCATCTGCCCCTGATGCTATCTCCAGAAAACAGGTCATGTGTTTATTAGCTCAGGACAGCCACCATCGATCAGTCAACAGGTCAATGTGTATGTTTGCAATAACACATCACTTACCCCTCTCTATCTACCCTATACACATATGAACTAAGCTTTTTCAAGGTACATACACTGGGGAGCCCCTTAGATTTACTGACAAAGTCCACAGTTTTTGTAATTACATCAGTTTGTGGCCTTAGCAACCCATTAAAAAGTACAGTATATGATTTTTGCTTCATTCTTAATTTCAAGTAGAGAATACTGATAAAAAACAATATACAAACTTAAGGAAATGTTATGTAGGTTTCTAGAGTTTGTTTATTAAGTATTTTGACATTTAACATGAATGTAAGTGATGTAAAGAGCAACTTACACAAACATGGAGGCGTTGGCTCATTATTGTCATTGCCTTCCTCTGAAAAACAAAACAGAGTGAAGAATCATATAAATAATTAACATTAAGAAAACAGACACAAAAGATGTCAGTTGCAAAAAAGTCAGAGATAAAGGCCAAAAAAAAGACCTCATTGACTCTTGTACAGCAGAGGTCCACCAGCAATAGCAAGAGAAACAAACTGATCGAAAAGACATGTTACTTTACAATCATATAAGCATTCATTTTATCCATTTTACTTGGAATGGATGATTGTTGACAAGCATGCTGTATATTCAGCATACAGCAGTGTATTACAGATGTCCTTAACAAACAATCTTGCATATTTACATTATATTTGACAATCGCTTATTAAGCACCATGTAGCTTAAAATTCAAAATAAAACGAAAAATAAATAGCCCCCTAAATGTGACACATTTTAGAAGTAAAACATATAGGAAATTTGGGATAGTTGGAATTATTTATTCTATTGTTACCATTTTTTCCTTTTATCTATTTTTTCTTCACTTTTTGCTGTTAGTTTTGGACACTTTTAAAACACATCTACTGAAATAATAGCTGTTATACTGCAAAAAAACTGCAAAAACTGAGCCATTTTAATTTGCTCAACTGTTTAATGAAACAAATATATATACATGTCCACACACTATGTGCATGTTCTTTTTTCAACCAAGGCTTGATGTATATATATAAAACGTGTTTTTTTAATTGTAGAAGCACTGACATCAAAGACATGTCTATTTGAAAACTGAGTCAAAGTATTTGAAATTGAGTCGATGTAAAGTAATAAACTAAATGTCAATAATAGCATTGAAATACTGGAACATTTTGGCTCTTCGTAATCAAAAACTCCACCAGTATTAATGAATAATTGATTAAAATTCTGTTCCATTTCCTTGCCACAGAGGGGTGACCATATAGGACCCTAAAACCATCACATCTGTAAACCTTTTTCAAAAAAGACATTTTGTCATGTAAAAGCACTGATGTAACAGATAAATTGAATGATGGATGAATTCCACTTTAAGTTACAGGGTCCTGGTTTGTGCCTCAAGGTCATGGTGTGTTAGTTTACTGAGACAACAGAATAAAACTGAGCCCACCAAGTCAAAATTTTTGCTTAAAAGGCCTTTATACAGTTTGTACCTCAAAAAATACACTGTTAAAAATGCCTTTAAGATTTGCACAATCACTTAAAATCAAAATGGATTGCTACTTACGAGCAAACGTGCAGCTGCTCAGCAGCAGTAACAGACACAGCTTGCTGTAATCCATCATGGGCTAAAGAAAAGGTTTCATCTGTGTTCTTCAGTGCTCCCTCTATGTTGACTAATACAGCAAAACCTCTGGCAGGATCTTTTATAAAGTCCCTCTCTCCTGTCCTTTAAACCCAGCTCTGCTGAGTTCCACAGGTATACAGACACAGCAAAGTTCCAAAGTTCAAACTTTGACTGATTTTAAGGGTGTAACAGTTCAGGATTTTTAGACTCAAGAGCTATTTGAGTTTTTGTTGTCATCATCTAAACATAGACATTCAAATTAATAGATTATTAATCTTGACTATCAATCAGCCAAACTGGTCATCTTTATGTAATGGTCAATAAATTCTGAGATATTGGAATCATCGTGATTATAGTGGACTTACTGATGAACCACTTTTTATTTGTGTCTAATTTGACTCTCTATATATTTTAATATAAAACAATCAATATTATTCCAGTATTGACTAAATGAGCATATGGAGTTTGGTGGATGCTTTCTTTGGAGATGCAGGCAGACTACAGCCTGTTCTCTTCATTCCATACTCTCATATTTATCTTTTATTTTCTCTGCAATGGTTTCATGAATAACATATCATGAAATTTAATTACAAAGAGAACTGTTGTGAATGGGAGTATAATTTGGGAACTATACAATCCTGATTAAAGACATTTTGGTGGCTTTGTGGAAGGTTAGTACAAAAAATAAATAAATGAACTGATACACAGAAAATACAGGTAATTTTAAAAAAAAACATTTAGGCTATGATTCATAATTTCTTGTGTTTTGCAGATTCAGACTAAACTTGTCATTGTATTAAAACTAAAAGGATGTCTCAATGTTAAAACTGGCCTGGAGATGCGCTTACACATTTTATGAATAAAGAAAATCCTTATAGCCAGGCCAAGCCAAACACACTCAGAGTACCATAAAGAGAGCCTGCCTAATTGAACTACTGAGGCCTGTTTTGTTTGAAGCAATCACACTAATGTGGTTGAGAGGTGTTTTTGCCTGGGCAAATCCACTAAGAGTACTGACCTTTCACACCCTCCCTGGCCCATTCAACTCACTGGCCTGTCACGTTTAGTTGTTTTCTCTTCCCCTGGGGAACGGATGGTAGATAAAAGCAGCAACTGCATGGGCCAAGATTCAACAAGTGGTTGATTTAGGTTTCTCTTTATTTGACCTACTAAAGCAGATTCCTCGAATCTGGCCAGCACTGGTTAAAGGTCAGCTGCCTGTCACACCACAAAGCATCTGTATCAGAGAGAGTTGTGATCAAAAAAGCCACATTGGACACAAGCCAGATTTATTAAGGGTCTGCATGACTTCTCAAATTTTTAAGATCAATAAGTAAAAAGCAA
>JAPZDV010000007.1:22645526-22656401 GCA_029814665.1 Acanthurus lineatus
AAAAGCAAAAAAGAAACCACCCCCCCCCCCAAAAAAAACAAGAGAAAATTTAAAACAAATATATTTCACTTGTCACAGCTGTCTTCAAACTCTCACATCATAAGTAGGTTATCTACAGTCACATGCTTCACAAATCCACACAGTGGGAGAAGTTGTACATTAAAGGAGCTGACTGTTGCAACCCCTGCACCAAAAGTAGGTATGAATTGCAGTTCTCTGATTGCAGTTTAATAAGGTTCGATATTTAGGTTGGGTGGGGGCGGTTAATTTTGAAATATAATTTTCAAAATATCAGCTGTCCTCCCTGACATTGAATCAGCCCATTTGTCTCTCAGACAAATGGACAAAAAATAAAAATTTTAAATTTAAAAAAAAAATCCAGAAGTTAAACCTTTTTTAAATTTATACAAAACTTGGGTGGTTTAAAATAAAACTGCATTATTAACAGCTATTATTGTAATGGCTCTATTCAACTCTGCATTTACAGCAACCCTGCCCGCTAGATGTCACAGTGTTGGCTTGGCATTAACGTTATCTTCTTTTGATTTCTAAAGCAAAATGATGCAGAAGAAAAAACTGCGAATGTGATATTATATATATTTATACAGTCAATGGATAAGAACCGCGTAAGAGCCGACAAAGTAAATCAACGTGGGTATCATGGCTTTCCTCCAAAAAGCCATTAGGTGGGCGTAACCTGCAAACCTGAGGGACAAATGTAACGTAGATATGATCAAGGAATCAAGGTTGCTATTATAGATGCTTCATGTTACAAAATAAACAATTCAGTTATCTGTCATGAACCAGAGAGAATCCACAAGCAGAATCACAAGGCAGAGGCAGAAATAAAGCAAAAACTTAAATTTACTGAGTTTTCCCAGTAGAACGGAATACAGTCCATAAGAAGAGTCAAAATCAAAAACCAAAGTTATCAGGCAGAGGTAGATAGGCATCAGGCAAAAACACGAACCAGGTAAACAGGCACGGGTCAAAAACCCATAGAGCAAAAACAAGGAAACAGGCAGGATACCAAGCAGGCATGTGCACAAACAACGATCTGGCAAACAACAGGGGGAAACTGACCGGTATAAATACTGAGGGAGAATGAGCTGATAAGCAACAGGTGTGTTGTGGCTGACCAGGCTGGTCACTGATTGGCTGACAGTCAATGCAGAGGGAGTGCAAATGGGTGTGGTGTGGACAGAGTACTGGCGGGAAAAGCTGGCACGGGATGACTGGAGGATGAGTAGGGGGGTGTGAAAATTGAGTAAGGTTTAAAACAGGTGGAACATGATAGTGATGGCAATGTTTATAGGGTCGACAAATCTGCCTAGTAAATACTAACATTCACAGAATCAAGATTCTTCTACAAATTCAGCAAACACTGCTGACATTTTGACTAACTTCGTATAAAACTGTAAAACTGTATGTCATCATCTGAAACAGCAAATCATTTTAGCCCGAATTTATTGCTGATAGCTATTTCCTCCACTTGTTGGCATAGGCTAGCCATTTCTGCACGCAGATCCTCAGTAATGTCGTGGGCGAGATCGAGTGCAGCTGACTCAGTGGTGCAGTAGTCCTTGTCGAGATAAGGTACATTTGGTCGCCCTGTGCTATGCATAACTCCAGGCCGTGGGGCAGGTGGAGTGAAGCTATTCCACTGAAAAAGCACTGATATTGCACCATATTTTAGAAGTCTGCGTCCAGCTGGCGTTGCGGGCTCGATCATGTCTGTGTTTAGAAAATGTCGACTGCAGACTCTGGTGTGATTTGTAATTGTAAAGTTGTCTCGTCGTATTTGACCAACCGCCTCTTCTGCAAATGCTGATCTTTGGAAAATGTGTGGAAACTGAGAGGAGAGTTAAAAACTGTACATTGCGGCATACAGCAGTGGTGTCCTGAAGAGCTGTCCTGCCTTCTTTGCAAAGACAGTTTAAACACGTTTTGCAGTCTTTGCACAAAATCAATATCCACATACATTTCGGAATAAGATATAAAAAACGCCCTACGCTTGGCAGAAGTGGTGAAGCAGCCCAAAGCATTCCCTGGAGAATACGTCATTAGCTGCGGTGCTTAGAGCCTGCACAACGTATTCCGCTGCTGTAGGTGGCGGTATGCACCGCAAAGGTCATAGTTAGAACCTGCCATCAAATAAAAGAAAAGCTAGAATATAAGAATGGACTGCTAACAGGCTCTCAGCTTTTTTAAAGGACATCTTGAAATACGTTGTAAGTAAAGTCATAAATTTTGACGATAACCAGCGAACCAGCGAGCCACAGGAAGCGAACGTTGTTCATATTGTTAACAAAGCTTCATAATGACTTTAGGTTGATGCTGGCATTAAAATAACGGCAAGTCTTTGCAGATATGAATCGATTTGAACCGAGGTGAAGTTGGTTTTAGGTTTGATAGTCGACAATCACTCACTTCCGGTTCAGCAGCCTTACTTTTAACTGCCGTCGGCAGTGCATGACAGCGTGCTCTTTTCCGCAATACAGGGCTTTTACTGGGCTTTTACTTTGGAACCATCAATAAATTACTCTTTCTGTGGCACAAATCCGGTGTTATTTTCAGTTATTTGACAGTTTCCACGTCGTGTGACCTGGAAACTTAAAATAAGTGCTTGTCGGATTACTACATTGGATGGTTAGGACAAACCATTTTTACGGGAAATAAATGTTTAGATTTTATATTAGTCTCTTTTAAAATATGTATATGGACAAAATAACATTTTTCTTCAAAAGCGTTCTGGTCATGTGACCTAATTACTCCAAAGCAATGCCAGATCACATTATTAAACAAATTTTATTGCATTTTAATTCTATGGATTGGATTTTCACATCCTTAACATTAATTTATTGGTTCTGTTGAGTCCATTATTGGCGTGGTTTTTATTTTTTTGTTTTTTTTTGAAATTTCCGGTTTTCTTTTCTGGCTTTTTTAAATTATTTGCTGTGCATTGTCACACGCTGGGAATGGAACCACATTTACAGTTGTCACATGGGATCTGTAGAAGTAAAAAAAAAAATTAGTAGTGAATTAATTTTATATTATTTTAACCTCAAGGCATTTACAAGCTTTGTCAGTTAGCTTCTCTCAGTCATACTCGCTTTACTATAGTCTAAGTGTAGTTTTTATGTCGATATTTTCATTTTCTAAGACAGTGCTGGCATGAAAAGAATCAGAGTCAAAAAATATACACGTTTAAACGGATGAAGTCAGTGATGGAGTCTAATGAACTGCAATTCAGACAGCTTTCTCATTCTGCTCTTTACATGTTTACATCCTTAATTCCAGAATTATAGCTGTAACTGTCACATATACAAAATTGCAAAAGTAAAAAAAGGATGAAAATGTTGGAATTAAACTCATTTTTCTGGGCATGTGTGCTGATGTTTAGCTAAAGCATGCTGACTGCTGCCAGAGTCGCCAGGAGTACTGTCAGATACCTCAGGAGTTTCTCTCAGTCTGCCACAGTCTCAGGTAAAACAAACTCACACATAATTAAGTATACTATTTATCTCTATGTGAATTTGTATTTTTTTGTCAGGGATACTGTTTAGCAACATGGAATATTTTTTGTTGGTGATGTCATGATACCACTAACCGTTAAAAGAAAAGTTTTATGGTTAGTGGTGTCTGTTTAAAGGCTCAGAGTGTAAGTTTTGAAGGGATCTACTCAACGAAATGGAATATGACTGTCATAATTATGTTTTTATTTGTGTCAAATCACCTGAAAACAAACATAAATGTGTTACCTCTGAATGAGCCCTTATACCATCAAAGGGCTCAGGTCCTCGTTCTCTAAGTTTGCCATGATTCTGCAGAAGACCAAAAAATACAAACCGTACACTTGCATTAGAAGGAGTCCTTTGTTTTTGTGAGGCTAGTGGCTACTGTAGATTCATCTCCACACAATCTGAGGGGAAAGGTGAGTAGAGGTATTCAGTTGGGTGCAGTCTGCAATTTTACCACCAGATGCCACTAAATCTTGTACCTGTACTATTTCATAGCATTTTCTGTCTTTCCATTGCTTTCCTTTGTCACTTTCCCTCTGCATATTGACAAGTTTATGCTACGCTGTTTTAGAGAACCTACAAAATGTTAATGTTTAATGTAGAGGTTTATCGAAATATGACAAATCCAGAAAATGGACTAATAAAATTTAAAATAATGCCTTAAAACTATTTGCACATATGCACATATAGTTTCTATACCTTGTAAAAAACATTTAAAACTAGTTTTCAAACAAGTTTACTCGCGACTATAGTATGGGTTAGAATGGCTTCATGGTTCAGAAGTACCCATTTATTTTAGCGTTCTGCACTTTTAGGACTCATTTCACAGAACTAATGATACTGTGTTTGGCATAGTCCAAGAAGTCAGACAAGTTTGACCTGTCTCTCCCTCTTGAAAGCTTTTTTCTGTCTATTTATTTTCTTCTTCTCTCTTAAAGATTAACTTGCAGGTTAAATCCTTTACCAAATGTTTACCTAATCTTGTCTAAAAAAATTTCCTCTTGAAAAGTTTAAGAATTTACTGTACCCTATATGAGACATAAGGACACATTCTTAGAAAATAGTGGCTGTTTTGAGCAACACTTTTAGAAGAGCTTTTTTTTCTACCATCGCCTCATATTACATCACCTGAGGAAGTCATCATTGACTCTGACTTAGGTTTTATTGAGTCTGAGCAGCAGAATTCTAGTAAGTCAGTGTTTTTTTAAGTAATTTATGTTAAAGTTCACCATTTTATGTCATGTTCAATTATTGCTTTTTGTGCAGATTGCACAAACTCACTTTGTCAGGACATGGAGCACATGCTCCCTTACAAACAAAACAGAGTTGACCACTTTTGTGCCAACCTGGTACATGTAGCAGATGAGTGTGTGGAGTGGACTTCATTAAAACTACAGTCAAGTTTTTTACATTCATTTCAGACATGATGATTATGTCCCTGATGACACTGTGGAGTTAAGGAAGGGCTAACAAGGCTGGGATTTTGCAGCTGCTGTGGGGTTTCCTCAGCAGACATCAGGTTACTGTCAGCAACAGCTGGAGATGAACTTCAACTGTAAATCTTGTTTTCAAATTCCAGCTCACATTCAGATAGAGCATAATGACTCAAAAGAAAAGAATTGATGTGTAGAAAGTGTTAACTGTTGATCATGTTAAGATGTTAAGATCATGCCAGAAAAGTAATAATCCATGATGCCTTTGGCCCATATTTTTGCAAGGTATTCATGTTTTATAACAGGACATAAGTGAGAAACCAGCAAGAATGTTTTGGTTAATAAAATTTAGGTTGAGACATTTTATAAATCAAGGCAAAGTGAGATGGGACCTGATTCATTCAGTTATATTTAATATTACTCTTGTTTTGTAATTTTTAGATGTGGAAGATGTAGATTCCCTTACAAAAATGTAGCATGTTTGTATAAATATTAGTATATTTTATAAATCTGTTTTTCTACACCATTTACCTACATATTGATTTAGTGGAGCCTTTAACCTACAAGTTGGACTTTGACTCTCTTTCACCTCTTCTTTTCTTTATTGAACCATTGAGTTGTCCAAAGATTAACCACATGGCAGCTTTGCTAACTTGATTATTAACTTGACAAGAGTGGACCAGTCTGTGACGAATCAAATGATATTTCAACCTCTTCTACCATTGCAGTCATCTGTTCAGCATGTCTACCGTCATGGTTTGCTCTGATTGAACTGCGTGTGTATATGGCTCTGTACAGAGGCATGAAACTAGTTTCACTAGTTTCAAACTAGTGAGCAGAAACCAGTTTTTCAACTAAGGGACAAGTAGGTGGTTGTAATAGTATTTGGAGTATCTTAGAGAAGTGTGTGTCTGTAATGGAGCGGTCAGATCATTTAAATTCTCTGAGTCCAGCTGAGTTGAGGCTGTTGATCAGGCAGGAAGATCCCAGAATAAGAGCCACAACTGGATTAGCAAATGGTAAGAATCACTATATTGTCACCTTGTAGGAACTTTGAATGATTTGTAGCTTATTTTTTTAATTTTAAGGGGACTACATGCAATATTATAGCACCTTTTGCAGTGCAGATTTTTGTTTTAATTCTCGATTGTTATTGAATTCAAATAATTTGATCCAGTCTTAACTGATGGGTCACACATGCAACACATTCTGATGTTTATAATGTCCAGGTCCAATATGGTCTAGTAATCAGGATTCCTGTTAGGATTTACCTTTGGTTATGGTAACAGATACATGTCTGTCTTATTTACATTTGACGACTGTTCTGCTACCAATCTGCAACTCATGTCAGCTGTACACCTACATCACCTATGTAGAGAACAGCTTGCAACACTGTTGATCTTTTATAAATAGCAAAAATATTTTTATGAAGGGCCTTTTTCTCATTTTAAACGTCAAACAATGACATGAAGAAGTGTTTCTCCACAAAACCGTCCTTACTCACAATGTACATCGACACTAGCATGCGTACAGCATGCACTGAGAAAGCATTACGACAGCCAAGGTGTCTTTTTTGCAGCTTGACTTACTCACAGTTATAATGGTAGTCACCTTCTACTCAGTCAGTGTAAATGTAGTTGTTGCTATTGGCAGTAAAATCAAGGGTTAAAGTTTCCTTTGACATCGTTTGTTTAGACCCTATTATGTGAGATAGAACTACAAAATTAGGCCCTTGTAATTTAAAAGCATGATTAATAGAGGAAGCTACATTGTTTTGTTACTTTTTATTGTTCTTCATTCTACATAATAACCACTCTCTCTTAGGCTACCAGTTGAGCCTTTTAGCCTAATTTTTTTTCCCAATTTTTTCACTGGCTGTGACTGCACTTTCTGCATGACATGTAGGAGGATAAATAAGTTGACAGCAGTCCAAGGATAGTTTGTAAATGAAGTTAAACAATGCAGAAGTCTTTGCATGGATAATGATGACCAGTTGACCCGAGAGTACAAAGTGCAATGGTGAGTGAGGGGTTTACAGTCAGTTCTAAAACTTAACGCTTTTCATGTAGCAAGATACAAGGCTGTCATCTGAATGGACACCTCCATCTTCTAACAAATGCAAATGAAGAAATAGGCTTGATCATTAGAAGCTAAAAAGCATTTGAAGAAATGGGACATTAACTGAAACACATGATGTTGTTGCAATTTGACATTGATGTGAATAAAACATGTTTTTGTGTGTCTGTGTGTCAGGATTCCAGCAAGCCAATGTCGTCGTCCTGCCCAATCATCTGGCCAATGACTTTGAGGCATTCTGTCGCAGAAACCCTGCCCCCTTGCCACTCCTTTATCGCAGTCGATCAGGAGAGACTTCTTGTTTACCTCTTGCTAAACATGCTGATATAAGGTACAACACATACAATGCATACATACATCACTGAGCAGGTTCCCTGAAAGTTTCAAGTATTCTTTGATATTTTGTATTGATACCCCTCTTCTTCTCACTATAGTGTGACTTACATATTAAGTTCAACGAAATATTATGAAATGCAGACAGAGTGCTGTAGGGATGATATATTTGTGCTTGCCAACCTGGAGGTTAGCATTGCCATTGTTTCCTTAATTAAAAGTCAATGGGAGTTTTCCATTTTTGGATTAGATTTTGGATTGTTGCAGAAAGTAAGCTCTGTGATGAATGATTACCTGACCAGAACCCAAATGTCAAATATCTGACACCATAATTTATTTCAACCTGTATGGAATAGAGTAAAAAATCAAATGTAAAAAATCATTTATGATCATTTATAAACAATCACTTTTTGAATGTTAAAAAATGTAACTGAAATTTAAATAATAATTTGCCTCTTTTGTCGCTGACCCAAAAGTATTACACACTACTGTAAAATGTATTTTTTCTTGTCTTAGTTACTGAATTATACTCAAATAGAGATGTTCTTGTTATTTTAAATCGATTTGACTCAAAGAAATATTAAATTTTTATAGGAAAGAAATATTTTCAGTTGTTATTTGTCTTCAGATATGAAAGAATGACATGCATTTATCTCTGTGCTGACTTTACATTTTACAAACCTCAGCATAACACATGGTGTGTGTTTGTGTGTCTCCAGGACAGATATTTCTCAGTACTGTGTGTACGAAGAGGGTCGGCTTGTGAAAACAGTCTCCAGTTTGGAGAGTTACAGCACTCAGCTCAGGTACTTAAACAAAGACCAAGCACTGCGCTGCAAGCAGTTTGGTGACCAGGGGGGTCAGATGGTGGCTCCTTACTCGGCCCTCTGGTGGCACAATGGAGGCTCTTGGGTGAGGGGTTAGTCGGGCCTTCTTTTTCCCTTTAAACCCCAAGAAGGCATAAAGGAGTCTTTGAGCATACAATATCTATGTACAGAAGTAGGGTTATGGGCTGAGTATCAAACCTCAATATTTTCCTGAAACCAGCCAAAAGTGTTTTATCAAAAGAACATTATTGTGTGGGGCGCTCCATAGCTCAGTCAGTAGTGCCATGTACAGAGGCTTTGTTCTTTCTGCAGCGGCTGGGTTCGATTCAGCCCAGTAGCCCTTTGCTGCGAGTTGTTCCCCCTCTTTCTCTCCCTAGTTTTCTTTTATATCTCTAGATATTCTATCTAATAAAGGCACAAAAGCTTCAAAAAATGCTTTAAAAAAATTGTTTGTCTCAAAGCAAGGTGTTAGAAAAAGTGTTGTTTTCGATCTAACTCTTGTATTGTAAAAGCCTTAAGGTTTAAAGTAATAAAAGTTTTGGGCCTGCATGTCGCCTATTGCCTAATTAATATGAGCAAGCAGTTTCCACACAGACAGGATGTGAGATTTAAAGGCTCAGTAGCTAATCTTTCCCCTGTAGGTGCCTAACAGGTGAATTTCACCACTTGTTGGACTGAACAAGTGGAGAAAGAAATGAGGAAAGAATTATTATTTAATGAAGGTTAAATCTCAACTATGACATGTTAATAACATACTTCAAGAAATAAATCATATAATATTCAGCCTCACTTGTGTTTTACACATCTTCAAAACAGCCCCTTTCTTTTGTGATCCATTAAGCATGCACCTATGAATGTAAAAAGTGATTGCTTGTTGAGGTCAGACTCTGCAATACCATTCAGACAGCCTAAAAAACTTCATTTTCTTCCAAAAGCATAAAGAAAAATAGTACATCTTGACTTGATTTTGTGATCCTTTTCAGACTTGTTTCTCTTCTTTATTGTGCATCCAGGACTGCATCAGAGCAACAGACGGGGCATCATGGCCAGTGGTCAGACATGGTGTGTTTCTATCTGGGCTGCAGTTTTGGCTTTGAGGGCAAACTGAAGCATGCTGGAGTCCCTGTCAGGAACGTGGAGCAGGGCAAAAATGTCAGCATGTACAGGGTATGGCTATATTACAGTACACAACCATGAAATTAAGCACCAGATTATTCATAACTACATGGTTGATTTCTCTTCAAAAGTGGTTTCAGTTAAAATTGATCAAAAACAGGATCCAGTTTGAGTTCTGTCAGTAAGAAAGTCCACACAGTTATTTGGACAGCACTCTGTTCATGTCTCTGCTGTTGCACCTGTACAATACTTGTGTTGTGTGTGTGTGTTTGTGCATGTGTGTGTGTTTGTGCATGCGTGTGTAGACTGCAGTTTCATGTCTTCCTGTAGGAGTGTTTAGCTGCCCTCTAGTGGTCACTATGCGTCCTGTTCCAGCTGGCATGTTGGATGCAGCGGTGAAGGTTACTCACCTCAACCCACTCGCACATGGAGCTCCTATACACATAGGAGACCCAGGTCCTCATACACACATACACACATACACACATGCGTCACACAGGTATTTAATGTAATTTAGCAGCACCTAATTTTATCAACTGTGTGTTTAGCTCTCTTAGGCATACAGGACCTGTCCAGACCAGACTATGGGGAGCCAGTAGAGCTGCAGCCTGGAGACGTCACGGTGTTCTGGGCCTGTGGAGTGACTGCTATAGAAGCAATACACAGCAGCAGTGAGCAATATGATTGGCTAATTCTCTATTCATTGTCACCTGCTCAATGACTGCACACTCTTAGAGGTATTTCCTCATTATGTTCTGTCTTTTTTCAGAGCCGTCTTTGGCATTCAGTCACTCACCAGGGTGTATGTTCCTGACTGACATCCCAGACTCCTCCACTGCTTCCTCCACACCTCCGACCTCTGGTGGTGTAGACCCCTCCATTCAGGATCCCAATTCTGACCTGATCCCTCTTTGTTTTATGGTATCCCATAATCCCTTGATGTACAGTTTGGCATCTCAGAGGGCTGTGGCAAAAATTAGACAGCTGGAGATGATTATTGGAGAGGATCCAGGTAAGCATGTGTAGAGAATGATGTCATTTGGGTTCCTCAGTGAAACCCGTGGCGTGGCTCTGGTGATAACAGCGTCAGGCAGTCCACCACTTTGTCCTGACTGAAAATATCAGTGTCGGGATAGGTTATCATTAAAGTTTGCAAAATATTCATAGTCCACAGAGGATAAAGCCTCTGGACTTTTTCACTAGTGCTACTGTGGTTTAAAGTGAAATATCTTGACAACTATTGGTCAGATTAACATAGAATTTGTTACCGACCCTCATGATGCCTTCAGAATGAACTGTAATAAATTAATGATCCTTTGATTGTTTATCCAGTGGCATTATTAGGTCAAATTTTCAATTCATTCAAGACTTCTATTTACAGCCTGAAATGCTGACATTTCCATCACCCTTAGTTGTACCTCCTGTTAATTCAAATTTTAGCATGGCAATGTATTAAAAATAATATGGTAAACATAAAGAGTCATAAAAACAAGGCAACTGGACTTAAGTTGAGTTTTTGGGAAGACGTTTCACTTCTAATCAAAGAAGCTTCTTCAGTTCCGGAACTGA
>JAPZDV010000007.1:22666198-22722698 GCA_029814665.1 Acanthurus lineatus
GTAATTGTTGAAAAATGTTAAAACAATTTTTTTAATACCCCCCCCCCCCCCCCCCCCCACACACACACACACACACACTACATAAATGCATATACACCTAATACAACATGCAGATAAGATAAGAACAAAACTCACTCATACTGTCCATGATAAAAACATTGTTCCATGCACTTTTACTAGCAAATATCACAGGGCACCTTAAAAGATGAACAAACAGGGACAAACTCTAAACAAAATTTCAAAAAATACCTCCAGTGTATTGGACCACAAGCAAAGTCTCAGAGGCAGAAATTCTTTTTCCTTTATGTTAAGTACCAACGCTATTATATTAAACTCTGATATGACAGTTGTTAAAGAAGAAAACAGCATTTCCACCACCAAGAGTGTACTTTAAATCCTACTCTTGTTTTCTAAAGAAAGAAAATAAGCTTAAAATGAACTTACAGCTAAGTTCCCATTTCTCTGCTCTTAGGTGAGGCTATTCAAAAACTACACATTCTTTTAAGAAAAAAAGTTAATTAATTTCTGTGTAATTAAATGCACTGTTGTTGATTTTAACACGCTCAGGATTTTGCCGTTAGATCCTTACTTGGACTGGTGTGAGCAGTTTCATTGCCAATGTTAAAATCTTTTTGCCAGCTTTAGATAAATATTGCTGTAACGGACATTATTGAGTCAGTTTGCCAGCTTAATTACTCTCCTTCCTGAGCTGCTGGTACACTGTGTTTTAGCATGAAATGTTAGGAATGTTGAAATCAAATGTGGTACGACTGAAATGTTTATCACAAAGAAACGTTTCAGTGGTTTTATCACAGAGGTAAAACTAGAGGCAAACTCCTCACCAGTGGAATGTGTGATGAGGAAAAGATGACCAGTACATTATGCTCACTTCAGTAAATCCGGCTCAGTATTTCACTGTATTCTGTTTCATGGAGACAATTTAAATAGGTTGGACCTTCATTGACTGTAGCCTGGTCCGGCTGGTTTTCAGGCTTCAGTCGAGGCTGTACAGATGGTTTTACTGAAACAAATTGAAGTTTGCCTCTGGTCTTCAACACGTTGTCAAAAGTTCTCTTACTTTGTTTATGAATGTTATTTTTGTGGGTTTTTGCTTTAATATTTGCATGCGGTATGTTTTAAATGTACATTTCTACAGCCATAAAAATCACAGTTTTGTCTGTCATTGAAGTGATTGGTGTTTGGTGCCTGCGTTTCATACGATCTCAGAAGTCCTGGTCTTATCAGCCATCTTAATTTAAGAAAAAAACAAACCCTCAGTACATTTGTTGTTCTCTCTTTGTGGTTGAACTTTATTTGTTCTCAGTAATGATGACGTCATTGACTGACTCAAGACCTTGTTCACTTTAGGCAAAAAAATTTACTTCCTTTATCTTGTGTTACTTGTGTTACTTCCCAGCAAAATTTACATTGACCCAGTTTAATATTTTGAACATTTGGAGGTAATTGTTTCTTCCACTGTAAGGTCAACAGAGGATGATTTTTGATTTAAAAATTTCTCAGTTTTTAAGCTGAGCATCCACTTTATTTGAATTCCTTTTCAGTGCTTTTTACATGAATAACTTTTGACGATCCACATAAGTCTGATGTTGTATTGTGATGTTCACTTTGTAGCCTTCAGTTTAGGATGTGTGTATGTGTGTAGATGTAGGTGCTATGCTTAGCTTTATCTGGATATGTGTGTGCCATCACCCTGTTCATAAAGCACTAATTCATACCAGTGATTCCAGTTTCTTTTTTGGTAAAATTTTGGTGCTAACCACTTAAATACCTGATCTACTGTAACTGAGTCTAAGCTACAAAACAAACCAAGTAAAACATGAAGGTTTTCTCCCAATAGTTTCACTCTCACTGCTTCTGTTTTGTCACGCTGTTCTTTTTCAACTGTGACCTTTGACCCCACCATGACCCAAGTTTAATGTGACTTCCTGCTGGGCGACAGCAGCAGCCAGGAGCAGCTGACACTGCCAAGATAAATACACATGCATTCACATGCATATTCTGCCTCCTTATCACACAAACTCTCAAACACTCATCCTATTTATACACACACACACACACACACACACATATTCAAATTCCTTTTTTTGTCTGGAATATTTTGCACTTTCAGTAGACACATATGCAACATAAGTTCCTCCAGAGGAAGGACTCTGTTACAAAAACAAACACCATGACAACATTTCTGTTTTCACACGCAGTCATCTCATTTTCATCTCCTGATTCACCTGACAACTGTTTATTATACTCCTAAAACCAATAAATAGTGATAACTCAGAATGGACCAATTAAAACATCACTTCACTTTACAAATGCTGAAGTAAAAAGACAAGATACTGTAGCTTTAAAGAACAAGATTCCCTTGAAGGGAGAGTTCTGCAACTCAAAACTGAACCCAAGCATAGGACTTAGAGGAAAAACACTTGTTAAATAAAGGTATTTTCACAAAAGAAACATGAAACAGTTATTTTTAAGATCAAGAATCCTCAGAAAACTCAGTGTCTCTGGTAATAAAGTCAAATAAAGGCATGTTTGCATGCTAATGCTTGCAAAAAATGAATGAAAACATGTAATATGTTTCATCACCTGAATTTACAAAGTGCATCATTTGCATATTTTCACTATTCAGAGTTACATATTTGCATATCCAGCAGCAGATACACAGCATCACTGTGGTTTATGTAGCCCCTTTTTTTGTCTACCTGACGCAGATGCCCAATGTCTTTTCTTCCTTTAGCTCTAGTTTGGTCTTCACCTCAACCTGGCAACAAACTGGACTCTTTGGCTTGCGAATGCTTCAGTGTGTTCCAGCTAAAAGTAAACAGTGTGTATTTTCTGTTTGGTGCTGAGGAGGTAGTTTTTGTGGTTTTGTCAAAGCCTTTTAACCGAAAACAGTTGTTTGAATTTGATAAGAGCACTGAAAGCAAATGCACGGACAAAGATAATGTAAAGTGCAGCATACATAATACATGCACACATTTTTGCATGCTGATGACACAAGATGAAAGTCGTGCAATCACTCAGGTAGTTAAGATTCATGGCAATCCATCAGGTAGCCTGATTGTAGAGATTTTCAGCTGTTGAGTATCCTGCTTATAGCTCTTGAGCCATAATCACTGAGACAAGGACACACAGACAAATTTGAAGCTGTCACCTCAAGGTCACACCACTGAGACAACACCCATTCCCGCTCAGAGTGGCTGTGACCATTTACATGGCCAGAAAGGCGTCAATTGAAGTGCTGCAATCCCGCTCTGCAGCTGTGAGAAGTTCAAGAAAGTTCCTTTTGTTGACACTGCTAACGTCAGAAGGAGAAGGCTGAGGTCAGACCGAAACCACACACACAGATGCAAAGAGGCATGCAGACACAAAAAATGAGAAGCTGTCCTTTTTGGCATACCATTTCAAAGTTTATAAAAATATTATTTATTACATTCGTCACTGTGAAGATGTAGCATTTCAACATTTATCATTATGACAAGATGCTTTAACCATAACATCTCTAGACAATTAAGCTATCCACCATAAATATTTTTAAAATTTGACCAAAAAACGTTATATTAACGTAACACTGAACATTTTGACAATAACTTCACACTTTTATAGCATTTCAAGGAATGTTATACTTACACATTTACTAGGCAGTTGAACATGTCATTGTTGTTGAGGTTCTTTCACAAATTCAGTTCTGACCTTATTATATTTCCAAACCACAGTTTTGACATTACAGATCCATAAAAACACAAGTATATGCATTATGTTCAAATAAAAGATAAACACATTCTTAACAATATAATATCATGACCATAACAATATAGTTCTATTCCCATGCATGTAAATAGCAACATGTAAACATTAGAGATTATTTCCCTTGATATTTTTTCTTTTTAGCATGGAAGCAGCATCTTAGTTAATCAAGGCTGTTTGGTTACAAATAGTTTCATTTCTTAATTTGACAAATATTTTCCAATATTTAACTTTAAATAGTAATACTTTTTAAACAGATGCATGTAACAAAATATTTTTTTCTGCTTAATTGAAGTTAGGATTGAAGTTGTGGGGGGAAACAAGTAAAGATGGAAGACAGAGGCAGGTCAAATGATGAAGAGGCGACAGTTAAAGACTGAGAAACAAAAGAAATAATAATCCTTCTCTTATAGACTAAAAGTTACATTCATAAGCACTCTTGCACAATCAAATACACCGAGCAGTTTAATACAGCCTCATCCTACTTGGTTTGGTACATCTGCTGTCTTATGGTGGCTAATGTTAGCAACCCTGTAATGTTAGCAAACTTAACTATTGTTTAACTATTGAGTCAGTTTTCTGATTTAACTCTTTTCCTGTTTGCTTCTGTTGTGTTTTATCATTAACCATTATCCTTCATTTGACTGGCAACATTTCCTGTTTAGCAAAAGTTAAAAGTCTTTCTTTAAAGTTAATGTGAATTGATATTCTGAATTGAGTGAGGTCTCCACAGCGACCTCCGCAGGTCAACGCTGGAGTAATATCAAGCTAAACCCATCATCATCTGGCTACAGGGGAAAAAACACTCTTGTTTGTGTTTCTCTGATCCAATCACCATAGTCTTTGGTGGTCCAGAATGCAGAACCTGTGCCCTTGCAAAATATAACACACAAAATGGTGAAATGGGGAGTATGAAATATTGATTCAATGGCAGAGCCTTTATCCAACTCACTGTCTACAACTAAAGATTCAGACAGTCCATGGCAACATTATGCTGATCAAACACTTGAAGGTAGATAGTTGGTAGATTTCAGTTATGTTTAAAATTTTCATGGCATGGACACTTCACTAAATTTGGCCCCTATTCATCAGACCATAAGTTTATTCAGTCTTAGAATTTCACAAATTATGTCCATGCATTAAAGGCAAACAGTTAGCTACGATGCACTCAAGATCTGCTCCTGTAGTCTTGATGCTTTTGGGTGGAAACATTTGGGTAGAAGAGTGTAACCACTTTACCAACGGAAATAGATAAGTCTAACTTGCCACGTAGCAGAAAATAAGATAATGGATAACTGATACAACTCTGCAGTGAAGAAGCAATAATATAGTGAAGGGAAATGCAGAGCAGACCAGAGTTGTTCATAAACCAGAGTGAATCTGGAGTTGGCCTGTTTTCTGTTGGACAGATTAGCCTATTTGGCCATTAGCCTAATTAGCATGCTAATATATTGGCATTTTTATTACAACGAATGTAATGCTCCTACTTAGCTTACGGTGTACATAACCAAATTCTACTTTCAAACAATATGAGTAATTTTACATTTTGACAAAATAACCATGGAGATCTGTAGTGCTGACTGGTTTTGAATCATTTTCTGTCTAACACACAAGCCAATGAGGTTTACATGAGCTACCACATCTGGGCCGCTGCAGGTGGTTGTCAGGTGCAGGTGGTGTGTGGTTCTGCTGTGGTTGGGTCGCAGAGGAAGGGTCAATTTTGAATATTGTGTTTTTACAAACTTTGACTAAAAAATGCTCCAAATTTCTGCCTTTAAGTTAAGTTTTCATTAGGTTTGTTCGGATGCTAAATCCTTAGTACAGTTACTTAATCAGCATTATGGAGCCCTGTGTGTTTAATACCTGCAGCTAAAGTTCACTGACCTTTGATATTAACACTGCAATCATTTTCGGAAAACATACATAAATAATGGTAAAAGCACATTGCTCAGTCTGTCTCACAACAATACCACAATGAGTTAAAATAATCAGGTTCAGTAGTCATTTTCAAAGCTGCACTGTGGGCTACTGGACATTAAGTTATGCAAAAGTGACAAACTTACCAAGATGAAGGCTGGTCACCCTACATGACAAACTGTACAATGATATCATTCCTCTTAGCTGTTAGTCGAGTAAAACCTGACATCAGAGCATAATAAATGACACACTGAACAATTTTTAATAGACAACTGAATTTCTCTCTTAATGCTTATTTTAAAACAAAAACTGACTACATGCCTGCCCTTTATAAAGGGGAGGCTGTCTTAGAAGAAAGTAAAGTCCATCACTTTATTAGAATTACTGGCAAACTCTGCTTTAACGGTTTTCTATAAAACTGCACTAATAATTACAAACCCACTCTGACTTTTTGATGCATAAGGACCTTTTGTCTCTCTCAAACTACACCTCCAATCACTTCCTATGTCTATAAACCAGAAAAATGTAAACAGGGCATTTACAGTGTATAGACACCAGATTCATGTTAAGCTCTCACAAAGTGGCAGCTGCTTTTCAAGCTCAGTGTAAAAACTTTGAAGAGTGAAGACAAAGAGTTGAGTCCAATTCCACAGGATCATGATGATGATGACGATGATGATGATGACGACGATGATAATGATGATGATGTAAACACAGCTGGATCGCAAGCTTTCACTGGGGCCACAGCTACACTGAGCCTCACAGGCAGGTTAGTTGTGGTAGGTCCCTTGTGCGTTTTCCACTCACTCTTAGCTTAGTTTATTTTAGTCCTGGAATCATTCTTGTCCTCTTCATCCATCTACTCTGAGGCCTGCTCTTTAAAGCTCCTGAGATCTCCTTGGTTAATTTTAGCTGATGTCATTGTAAGGCTCTTCAGTCCTCTGTCTTTTGGTTCTGGTCTCCCATGGCTATCACACAGCTGGGTTTTCCATCACTCTCCAAACATTTGTCAGAGTTTCTGTTATTTTGTACAATCGAGGGTATGATATTTTTTTCATCAGTCTGTGTGATTGAGATAGTGTCATTCCTTGAAGTGTCTGTTTTTACGTTGTTCAGCGTGTTGGTGTGTGTAAGCAGTGTCACAGTTGGATGGCCGTTATTTTCGTCTGTGGCGACTTCATGGGAATCTGTGATTGGGTTGCCTGGGCTGGCATTGCCACGGCGACAGCAACAACATAGTACTCTGGCAACAGGCCGGAATATGGCTCTGTACAGACCACGGCGGGCGCTTTCGCTTACGAAGCAGTAGAGAGCAGGGTCAGCCAAACAGTTTAGACTGGTCAGCAACAACGATAGGTGGTAGTAGTTAAATATTCCTGTAAGAAAGAAATGCAGGGAAAAACTGTTCAGACAAACATTTTCATATTCTGTCATTTTACTGTTTTGTTGAAAAGAACCTGTACCTGCGATAAAGTTACAGTCACGCTCCAACAGGGTGCGTACTAATAGGAAGATGTGGTAGGGGGAGAAGCAGACGAGGAAGATGAGGATGGTGCTGCTGACTAACTGTCTGATCCTCATCTTCTGATCTGGCTGTGTCCCAGCGCTGCGACCCACAGCACGGAGGACACACAGGTAGCTGACCTGGTCAGAAAACATGCATTAGGACAATTTTAACATTACTACACACACTTTAATTGTTTTCGGTGGAATCTCTCTGAGAAGTATTTAAAACTCACCCTCTGCAAGGTTTCAAATAAGATAAATTAATTCACAACACAATGCTGTAATTTTTTTTTGGATTAGAAGTGTGGTAAGGTGACAGTGTTTCCCCTACAATTTTCGTAGCCGACCAACTGCCTCCCCTGAAAGTCAAATTTATTTCACATAATTCCAAATCCCAACACTAATTAATTTTCTTAAAGATCAGGTTTCAATTATACTCCTCTATTATATAAACCAAATATCTTTACGTTATTCATTTAGTTTAAGTGCACTCAGTTTAACTGTAGAGTCTCTACTCCATGTCATCAACAATCTTTTATTTCTTTCTTCTCCTCACCATCTTAGGGGTGGTGAAGGACTGAGCTGAAGGATGAGCACTTGGTCAGAGATTGAGACATGAACTTCTTTTGGTGACATATTGAAATTTGTTCTATTACTACACACAAGGCATATATTGTATTTAGGGGAGGCCTTGAGCAGTAAAGCAAGACCGTGCGACCAAACTTTTGCAAAACAGATGCTGATAAGACCTCAACTAGCAATTAGTCCAAATAGTCCCGAGAATTTTTCTGGACTTCCAAAGATTATTCAGGGTCAGCTGCCTGAAAGACATCTTTCAAGACAAACTTGATCAAATGTTAACTGCTGAAGTGTTACTGATGCAGAGATTTCAGACACATTAAGTTTATTGGGGGCTTCAAAATGTGTTTATAAGAATATGAATTTAACTCAAATTTGAATAAACTACAATAAAAAGGCCATTGTTTTTAAATATTTTCAATAAATTGTGTTCAGTAGTAGATTCTTTAATTATTTATCCCACCGATAGAATGGCCAGTGGAAACATGAAGCCAATGGTGAAGCGGTAGTAGTTGATTGGATACTCCCACCGCTTCATGGGGTAGTGCTCAAAGCACACCGACTGGTTCTTGCGGTCTTGGCTCAGTTCTTTATGACGGAAGAAAACCACGCCCACAGCGATCTCTTTTAACCAGATGATGGCACTAACAGACCATGCTGCACCCATAGAGCGAAGAGAGGTAAACCTGTAGCAAAAAAAATAGAGATAAGGTCATTTGCATTAAAAATATTATAATTAAAGCTACATTTAACATAACCTGTGCAAATCTGTGTAGTACCACAGTCTGTGCAGCTTCATATTACTCCACTAAGCTCCTCCCGCCAAGACCCCTGCCCCTGTTGCTGCTTCATGGAAATGATCACAATTTTCAGGATTTTCTGCAGAGTTTTCTGCTATTTTATTGGGCTCTCATCATCTAGAAGGACATTTATGCCCATCTACATTTGTAAAACAGCCAATAGGAGCGTAACCCTTCAGAAAGTACCCGTGATTGGTCAAAATCTTTCATCACTGGTTAGATTTTCTCAAGTCTAAACAAAGTAAAGAAGAGGGTGATAACTTTTTTTCCCTCTCAGATCACTTGACTGAAAGGTCATAAAGGAACTTTTGCCCAGGGATGCCAAAACATTATTGGCTACTCAAGCTTTTAGCTTGAAACCAAACTGTATGAGCATTGAGCAACAGTGGTGAAAAGTTGAGGAAGCTTAAGGAAACAGTGGTGGTAACCTACTGCTCTCTGAACCTAGATTACCTTAAAGGATGGACCACAGCCAGGTAGCGATCAAGACTGATACAGCACAGGAAGCCAATGCTAATATAGATGTTCTCATAGAGCAGGAAGCCACAAAGCTGGCACAACCACTCCCTGTGACGCCAGTCATCATCCTGAAACAACAACCACATGAAACTAGGTTCTTGATAGATGCTGATAACAGCAGATAAAACAGAACAATTACACAGCAAATAAAAACTAAAAGTACAGTTAGACTAATTACAGCACACTCTCTTCCTCTATCATGAAATAAAATACTTACATGTGCCTGCAGTGTGAGACTGATGTTCAGACAGTGAGCTTAGGAGCCACATAAAAGTGCAGTTTTTAGAATATAAAAGCTTAATAGGTTCATTCAGTGATGTAATATCCTGCCAGTAATGTTAATTTTAAAATGTTAAACACTTGACTGAATAACTTTTTGCTTAAAATATACCAGTGCATTAGGTATTGTGACTGTTCTTACATTTAGATTTCTGTGACAGTTAAATCAAAAACATAAAATATAGCACATAAAAAATCAAAACAAACAGAATGGCCTCAAGCTTGGCTGGACATTGTTACTAACAACCCTGGCTGGGTGAACATGCAGTGAGGGATTGTAGTCTGGTTTTTCGGGGAACTCAGGATAGCAGTGCTATTACAATATGTGTTTTGTTATTTTCATAGATCTTAGATCATAGATTTCTGCTAAAGATAATGTAATGATTACAAAAGTAATTGCTTAAGTTAAACTGTAAAATGCTACAGTTTTTCATATATCTGTTAGGTTGATATTAATTGTCCATCACCCATTTCTAATTTTATTTTATATCATTTGATCCAGTTCCAGCAATGTGCAATTTGCCCTATAAATTTCTGCATTATATCTCAACAAGGAGTCAGATCTGATGAGCTTTTGCTTTGGAGGCAGATGCTCTTGGTAAACATCAGGTGAAGTTAGTTTGGAAGTGAAATGAGTTTATTTGATTTTAAAATTCTTTTAAATATTGGTACTATTCTGCTTTCAGATTATTGTCACATCCAGATCAGACAATGAAAGTTGGATCTCAGAAGTGCAACCTTGACACGAAGAGTCCAATGAATAAGGGAACTATCCTTTACACACAAACAGAAAACTTTTAAAATCACTGTTTTAATGTGGTGAAAAAAAATTGAAAATTGCATTTTAAAAAAACTATATACTAACTAAGTTATGTTTTGGTTTGGTATTTTACAAGAACAATGCAAAGAACTCTAACTGGAATTTTAACAGCAAAGAATCCCCCAAAAAATAAATAAAAGGATTTATCACATTACATTCATGTGTAAATGACTTGGTTTACCTGAAAGAAGTACTGAAGCCACAGTGGTAAAGATGCCAGGTATAACAGGTCAGACACGGTGAGGTTCATTAAATACACTCCCAGCTCATTCTTCTGCTTCAGCTGCAGAACAGCATGGTACAAGGAGTACAAGTTGGAGGGAACACCAATCTAGAATTAAAAACATCATGGCCTTATTTTGGTGATCTGACACCAGGCACTTTTGTCCACACTGTCCTTGTCTTTTTTACTTGATTACAAAAGTGTTGCTTTGAACGCTGCCTGCTGAGAAAACCATACTACCAAATCAAAACATCAACTACTTTCTACATGTCTACACAGGGCAACTTTGGTATGGTTATGGTTCGTAAATAAAACACAGTTAAAAGTGCAGTATGGTTAAAGTTCGGGGAAGATCATGGTTATGGCAAATTAACTCCAGCAGGTTAGGGTTGGGAATGAAAACACTTGATATAAGGTTAGAGGAAGATCGTGGTCATGATGACTAAAGATGGCAATCGATAATTAAAGGCCTCTGAAAGAACACAAGTGCTTTTCCTCTGAATAAAAGTAAGACTCAGTGCACGCCCATCTACCACACCGTCCTCCACATCTCACTACACAGAGGACATTCAACACCCTTGTTTAAGGTTTTGGCCCAGATTTGCTTTTACATCTATGTATTCCTCCTCCTGTCCTCAACACTTTCTACATCACTCCATGATTCAGTCACATTATGCTTCACGCACCAGCCTTAAGGGAGCAATCATGTAATTTTTAATCTTTTTTTTACCTATTTTTGTGAGCCCACAGATATCTTCTGTCTGCCCCTAATTATAAAATGTCTGACCAACATTTTAGTTTAATATTTTCACAGATAGCACCACCGACTGGTGTTTACATTGGGCTCTACTTGAGAGCTAAGAGAATAAATTCAAGCATTGTTTTGGACAAACAATTTACTATTCAGGGCAAAGAGTAGATATGTGTGGGATGACAAAAAAAATCCTACAAGCATGCAAACAGCTGCTTTCCAAAAGATAACAATTAAAAAAAAGATGATGCTTTGATATTCTCTCTAGTTTTTAAAGGAACACTTTGTTACCAGATCACACACATATGTACAGAGTGCTGAAATCACATATGGTAGGTACACCTTTGAAATCTCACCAGTTCACTCCGCAACAGACACAAACAGACAATGCACATTCACAGCTAACGGAAATTTAACTCGCACATCTTTAACCTGTGGTTGTAAACGGACCTGCAGAGCAAGCCCTATGAGATTGACAAGTTTTAAATGCAGCACCATTTTTCCTCCACTGTGGTGCCCCACATCGCACCTCATGAAGTCAGCGCTGACAAAAATTTCCATCCACAACATCAGAAATAGGGCCAATGTCCTTGTGCCCTTAAATAACCAATATCATACAGTACATGACTAAGGCCTATGCTGCAACTTTGCTTCGATTCTGCAATATTGTGTTTTCAAAGAGGAACCAGGCTTTCTAGAGGTATGACATTTCCCATCACCACAATCTTTTACCACTAGCTATGCACTTTTTTCTGTCACCTTATCAGTTTTGTTCAGAATATTTAATATGTACACATACTCACCAATAAGACAAGGATATACACACAGGAGAAGAGGTACTGGTGGATTTCATGGCTGATAGTGCAGTTAATAACTTCCTCCTCAGACATGGTGAACACCATCACACCCCACTCCACACTACTTCTTTTTAAACATGTACACACTCACATGAATGTTTTTAGACATGTTTAAACATACACCTAACTATACTGTTAACAACACAAAAAAATCACAAACAAGTCTTTGTGTGGGCTGCAGCTCTTGGTGATGGCTGAAACTGGTCTCATCTGGTTAAGTACTTGTCTTCTGTGACAGGGTAGTCCACTTCAATTTGGTTGCTGTGAAAAAAAAGAAGAATAATGCCCATAAGTGATCATAAACATGTTACTGCATGATGTATTTTATATATGCATATTTATATACAGATATATAAACATTATAGAGAACCATACTCTCCATCCTTTCTGTTTGAGTGAAATGAAGCACATAAGCTTCCTGTTTGCACCGCAATCTTGTATGTGATCGTTTTCATTTGCACGTTTGTACCACTGCCGTCATCTTTATGTATTGTGTTGTGGGATTTGAGCGGTCTCAGAATGCACTAGAATGCACACTTTTTTTTCAGTGTGGTGACCCTGTTTAGCTTTAACACTATTAAAAGAGCCATGGCCTTTAGTTAGAGGTACAATGAGAAATGGCTTTTGTTTGTCAAGATCACATTATGAAAAAATGCATTCAAAAAATTGAACTACGGACCTTTATTAATAGCAAATAAAATATATAAAAGAGATTACAATTCAATACAACAGTAGTTATAAAAGCATGACTGGAGAGTCAGAGTTTACTCTTACAGACTGCAAGGCCACATTACATTTTGTTACGGTTACAAAGCTGATGTTTTTATTCAAAATGTCTTTCAACAGGTGCTCTCAACCATGAGGTTACAGCCCAAAAATCTCATGAGCCTTACGAATTAATGGAGCAAAGAAGATCAGCCCCAAAGCAGCTGACCAAATCCCTTCCTACCAATTCTATTTGGCGCTCTACTTAAACTGCTGCAACCTGCCTGCTTTTGCTGCCTCACAACCCACCTCCTCCCCAGCCCCTCCTTCTCATGTTGTTCTGAATTATCAGTGTCATTTCTGTTGTTATTAATGCTTGCTCTGTTCTGTGGGGTTTGCTGCTGCTTTCACTGCTTCATGCTTTCCACGTATGCATGTGGACGAACAGAGCCACACCGCCAAATGTTAATCTTATAATGTAAGATCTGCTTGCCAAAGTGCATCAGTTGGACACAGTAAAAGATTTTTTTAAAAGGCCAAGGTGCAGTTCAGAGTTTTGCCTCTGTCGCTGGTCTCCTGTGTGGTTTCTGCCTCTAAAACATCAAAAAACTAGCATCTGACAAAATTCAACATGAAAACACTTTGGCATGTGTTATCTTGCATTCCTGACTTTTGCATATAAATGAGAGGCAAAAGCATTGGTTGTAAGTGTTTTAGTTTGGATTTTTCTTCCTCTTGCTATGTTGTAGATTCCACATTCAAATCTAGAAACAATTGTGACACTGCATAGATGCATAAGTATTTGTTTTTAGTTACTTCCATTGGTGCTGTGAGAATAAATAAGTCAGTGAAAATAGACTTGATTTATGAATAGCATCAAAATTCAGTTTTGCCTCTTTCCTGTGAACTACAGCTCCAATTATTCAATGGACAGCGAAGCCTCTGATTATAACTTCTGCTATGTTTCTTTGTTTTGGCATCCCAGCATCTTCAGAATGCCTCCATAATAACATACTATAAAACCATTTAGAGCCACTTCAACACAACACACTGAAACCACAAGCATCATCTCTGTTTCTCATTTCTTTTGTGTCACTGTTTCTCCCCCTCTTTATATATCTCTCTCTTTCTCTCTTTGGTCTTTCTTAATAAAAACCTCAGGCAGATTAAGACATGAATGGACTTAGTACACATTCCCTAAGAGTCAAGCCAACCCATACTTCAATCCTCTTTTTAACCAGGAGACTGGAATAAATTAAAATTCCTAAATGCATATAATTAACTGAAGAAAACTCTTATTTGTTTAATTTCTTTTATTAATTTTTTGATCTTCGATTGCAGTCTTTTGTACGGTTTGGCCAGGTACATGAGCCATGGACTTCACACGTAGTGGAAATATTAAAGGCCTGCCACTGCTGGCAACGCAGCAACAGGCAGAGATCAGGGCAAGACTGCACATTTAAAAATGAAATTTGAATAAACTACTTTGAACATGGTTTGGATACCAATAGAGGAATACCCAATAGACTCATGTAGTGTTATCACAATACACTACACTTCTCGGTACATATTTGTGCAAACTGAGTTTTTCGAGTGTAACTCATATCTAGAATGAGTACAGAGAAGACAGAGGGCTGTGGCCCAGCACTCTGCGTCTGCCTCTCATCCACTCAAACCAGAATAGGGCTGTTGTGTGCATCGTCCCAGGCTCAGGTTTCCCACTGATGGTAAGTCACATTTACCCCCCTTCATGCCCCCCCACCTCTCACCCCTTCTCTCTTTCTCTCTCTGGTAACAACAGCCACTGGTTTGGGTGTGTTCACCATCCGAGCGGTATAGAGTATTTGCTTTTCGAGACATTTAACACTAAAGTGACTTGAGTTTAAGCCTATTTCAAAAGAGTGACAATAACTGGAAGAAGGTTAAGCAAATGCTGAGGGTGACAGAAACCTTTTGTGTGTTTGTTTGTTTGTTTATAATTTGGGTGAACCAGCACTTTAAAAGGAACAAATTCTTTAAAAATGCACATCTATTAAGCATGACAGAGTGATAACACACAAAAATAAAGTAATAAGACGTAACAATGAGTGTGACATTAGCAGTGGTGTGCCTCACACTTATACATAAGGCTGAAGCCTTCAGCGGTTTTGAAGCATAAGTTTACAAAACCTACAATACATGCCTTACTCCATTTAACTTGCATAATAATGATACTACTACTACTACTACTGCTACTACTAATAATAATAATAGATAGTAAAAAAATATAGATGAATATATAGATATATAATATATAGTAATATAGTATAATATATAGTTACATAATATATAGTAAAACATAATGATAATTATGGTAAACGTTAGGGTTTTTTTCTTCCTCTGAGTGTTTAATGACTCCAGATTCAACACCCTTTACAAAAACCTCGAGCATACTGTAATCAAATAAGTGAAAACCACTCCAGATACTGTTGACCTTTTGAAGTAGTCTAGAGTCAATTTGGATTATAATGGTGTAGATGGTGTTCATAATAACAACTCTAGTGATGTTCACTTGATATCTACATTAATAAAACATTTCCATTGTTTGTTCAAGTTAATGGCTTTTTGTTTGACCACCAGCATTATCCATCCAGACTGTAACAGAGACTCTGCTCACTGTACAGCTGTGAGATCTGGATTCAATGAAGTAATTCAATCACATGAGTTTATTTGAGATAATTGGAAGAAGGTTAACCATGTGTGTACGTGTGTGTGTGTGTGTGTGTGTGTGTGTGTGTGTCCCTGATAGACCAAACTCCCTGTATCTTTTACAGGGAGTAAAAGATAACCTAAACCATAAAATCTACACGTTTGATGTTAAGCTAATGTCAAGAAAAACAAAGGAATAAAAAAATATTTGTGAGTTACAGATGTAGTTATGTTTGTCTTCTGTTTTTATCAGTGAGTAGCAAGAGAGTACAGATCCACCTCCAGCTACCAGAAATGATGCAGTGAAGAGGTGTATCATTTGAGAAACTTAAATATGATCAAAAAGAGCTCTTAACAATAATGTGGTTTCTGTACTTACAGGAAACTGCCTCTAAGACTCATGTCACCCTGTAAGTTGACATGGCAAACAGATTTCAGATGAGTTAGTTCGTTATTAACGTGGGCAGGAATGTGAACTACCAAACAACCCTTTGGTAATCTGCCTTTAAAGTTTAAAGATTGGCTTTTCAGTCCGCTGAAAAGAACTGGATTCTCAAATTTTGTTTGCTCCCCTGTCTTTACTATTGACCATTTTTACTATTCATATTAAGTATTATTTTCCTGACAATAGATTATTAAACTGCATAGAACAACCACAGCCACACAACCCTAATTGGTCCCTCTTTGAAAGCCAGTCCGAGGTTAGTCCACAATTACAACATAATACCTGAGGCCAACCCGTATAGATTGACAGCTGAAATATTTCATTAGCTCTAGCTAGCTTGCTGGATAACATTAATACTGTGAAGGGGGCTGGGAATGGTAGTTGAGAAAAAATATGTCACTGATTGACTTTTAAAATATATATATAACACACCTGGGTCAAACATATTAATTTTATTGCATCATACATGATCATGTTAGCAATGTAATGAATGTCTGGTAAAAAAAAATGAGGCTAAAAACTGAGGTTAAAGCTAACAGGTCCTGGCCAAAAAGATCCTTAACACCTAATTGCAAGGTAAAACCAAAAAGAGGACAAAACTAACATCACACCCTCTAGGACTGTAAAAATAACCAATAAAATACATAATAAAACACTTGACAAATAATTAGTCAATCTCCTGGACACTAGGATCAATAAGTTATCAAACTACCATGGGATCAATACTTTAAATCATTCCCTTAGGCAGCTGGAATGAGATGCTTCTCCATGATCAGTGACCCTGACAGCGGTAACTATAGTAACAGCAGCAGGTTGTAAATCAGGCACCAATGAGGGTCCTGTCACTGCCAAAGGGAGAATACCGGTACCACAGCCACCCTCTAACTCCTTCACATTACCCCCATTATCTTTGTCTCCAACTATTATCGTGTTTGTTGCCTTCACCCTCACTTTGCGCCATCATCAGTTTCATCACCAGTGATATCCTCAGCCTCATTATTGGATCATCTACTGGAATGTTAATGTAACACAGTCCTGAAACTTATTCTGATCTCATAGTGCTAAAACATAAACACGTTTTTTCCTAATCAAAGGATGTTTGTGTGTCACACTGCATCACAGCATCACTTTTTACTTGTTTACTCCTTTCTTGTAAACTTGGAAGCAAACCACACACTTAGTGTTTGTTTTAGTTTACCAGACAGCACCGATTATGTTTAAATTCCTGGACTGAGAGGTTGTATAACCACACAGGCTGAAGTGAAAATGTCTTTAGGCTTCGGTTCGATGCAGTCTAACAGTGATGAGCTCAACATACTGAGTCTACCTGGTCACAGTAATCTTGCCCCGATTCTGTTACTCAATTCATATTTAAACTACTCTATTGCATAAGACAAGTATGCTAACAACTAGTCAGTTACCCAGTGTTGTTAATGTTACAATTTGTACTACTGCTAATTTGTACCATTTGTAGTACCACAAATGATGTCAAACTCAGCAGCATCATAATCAACCAAGTGATGCTGACAGCATTAGTTTATTTTGGCTACATGTTTCTGTAGCTGTAAACAAATAACATTATATAGCATTACTACTGTCATGGTTTGCATTTGAAGGTCAGTCATTTCCTGTTGTATTTTGGGGTTTTTTTTCTATCAAGCTTTTGTTGTTACTTCCTGTTTTGTTGCCCTTTTTGAATATTTGTGAATTTCACCTTTGTCTCATTTGATTTCTCTCCCTTGTGTGCGTTTGTAAGTCCTTCTCTCTCGCTCTGTCATTGTCAGTTTGTTTGTTTCTGCTCCCTGGTGTCCAGTGTCCTTGAATGAATCCTGCTTGTTTTTCCATTGTTTTTGTGGTTTGAATTATTTTCAGTTCTCACATTTCCTTCTTTGATTTTGGGTAACCTTTTATTTCTGCTTTGTTATTGTTCCATGAATCTCTAGGTATAAATACATATTTTATACATGTATAATATAATATATACATTGTTTCACTGCATTTTTTAAGTTGGTGTTTTGCTTTTTGGGCCGTTTAAAAAATCCAGAAATGTAAAGATTATGTAATAACATGAGTAGTAACTTGAATAATTTCAGCTAAATCACTTTCATTTTTACACATGATCACTATGATCCTTTTTGACCAAAATAATTGATCATTTCTTCTGAGGTTAAATGTGACGAACATAAAAATAAGTTAATAACTAAATGGTCTACTCTCTTCTCTTTTTCAAGGAATTCATCTTTAATCTGTCCAGCAGACTGTAAATCACATTATACCTATGGCCTTGTTTTTGATTAATAGTCAGCTTCAATATTTGCAAACCAACAGACATGATTCATCATCCTTACCTCCTGAAAATAGGGTCACATGTGGACTCTTTATCAACCTATGTCATATCAATCAAAAAACACATGTTCAACACAAATATAAATAACACACTAAACCAACATCAAAGAACTAGCAGTGACAAAGGCCGATTGTTGGGCTGCCTCTTGTAGCCTGTTCCTGGGCCAAAAAGCTGCACTTGAACACTCCATAAAGACTCCAGCTGAAGGCCAACCAGCCAGTATGCTCAGAGGAGGTAATACTCCATACCAGCAGATGGCGGTAGTGTGTATTCATCCTTGAAAAGTGGAAGCTGGATTACGTTGTTGTTACTGTTAAGATGGATTTGCTTATCTTTTTCACGCCATTCCTTGTCGCTGCCGTCACTAATTGAGATAGCCATGTTCCTATAAAAATACTAATGTACTGAAATGTTCAATGAAAACTTAGAAGAGCCTTGTGTGTGTGTGTGCCCCCTTTCGTCAAATTTTAATACATTTACTATGTTTGCTTGCTTTTCCTGCCTCAATTTCTCTTCTAGTAATTTGCCTAACTGTGAAACCCATCAGAGTCATTTCTTTTACTAATATTTTGCTTTATCAGCCATAAAGCTGACAAGTACAAGCGGTGCCCTACACAACACAACACAACAGCTAGGACCATGGATACTTCCTGCCTGCACAGTTTGCCTAACAGCTGACCACTCAGTATGTTTGGTCACTAACATGATCTGCCCTACTGCATTCACACCTGTGAATATGATTCAATCATAAAGATATAATGTACAGCTAAATGTGTTTTTGAGCATATAACTAGAGGATGTGATCATATTCACATTACAAACATTGATGCCAGTGTCAATATAATATTATTATTATTTTATAAATAAAAGATTGCTTTTTTAAAAAAAAAAAAAAAAGCTTCAACACATCATGTACTGTTTTAAATCACCCTGAACCTCGTGTTGAACCATTTGGGAGAGTCTGAGAGCTGCTGCTCATGGCAGGTTAGCTCTGACCTCCAGTTCTATGCTGCTGATCCTCCTACACTGTTTGGTGAGCCGTCAACTCTGGTTGATGTCTCCTCACACACTTTGTAGCCACAAGGCCATGCCCCTTCAAAGTTTGTCCTGGGCAGTCCTCTGCTACATTTTTAAATATTCTTGAAGGGAGGGAGAAAGCAGACTTTTGGGGTGAAGTAACACTTCAATCAGGCATTTAAAAATCCAATTATACATGTCTAAATTCCTTCATCTACTTTTTTACCACAATCTCGTAAATCTAATATAATCTCAAATTATGCTAGCTAAGGAAAGCTGATCAGTAATTAGTTTGTGAGAGATCAACTGGACCAGACCAGACAGACCAGGACCACAAAGGCTTAATTATTAAGAGTACCTTCCAACCTTCTTATGACCTACTGTGACAGTAAATTCACTGAATTATTATTTTCCTGATATCTCACTGGGATCAGACTTCAGATGGGTTAAAATATGATTTTAAGTGTGCTACATTATTGTCCAGCTCCATGGATCCTTTTTGTTTCTCTGTTTGATGAATGCATTCTCAAAGCAGCGCTTGGCCATCGCAGCCAGAGGACTGCCTCTGAGGCTGCTGAAGCCATCACTCTGAATAACATCAACATATCACAGGCAAGGATGTACAAAGTCAGTGTTTGCCGTTTGTGGCACTCGCTAAGTGCAGATTTAGTGACAAGCAACTGTGGCATTAGTCTGATTCACCCCATGTATACTGTGAGTATAAACCTGCCATTGGCTGATTATTTCAGTTGGCATTGTACTCTCTTTCCAATGTCTGTGACTATTTTGAAAGATGTGACAAAATGTGATTGGTTTTAAAATACACAGTTAAGCCAGAGGGTTTTTTTTCATTACTGCAGACTGATAATAGGTGCAGAGAGACCTTTCCAGAGAGGTCTTTTTACAAAGACCAAATCACTTGACAAAGTGAAATGTTGACCTGATCGTGGCGCAAGATATAAAGTCAGAGGTTCACCAAAGTTACTAAAATTCCCTCTGCAGGAAAACATAAATCTCTGTCCCACAGTGGTCTGCACAAGATTCCATTGAAATTGTTGTTCATATGTCTAACTGACAAACAAAAATGTCTAACCAACTAGAGCAGGGGTTCCAAAAGCTTTCAGCTTGAGACCCAAAAGAAAAATTTCAATTTCAATTTAACACAGACTTAAAAAAATACAACATGAGATTTCATGGTTTATAGCCCATAACACCAACATTTATAAGCTGGTAGTAAAGAACACAACAAACCTCTTGTTATCATTGTCTTTGTTCATACGAGACAATGTGGAGGCACACCTGGATTAAAATATCCCAAGCTCTAATGATTAATTATATTCAGCGCTAATAAGATGTCCTTGCCAGTATTCAGTAGGTGGTGTTTTCCAAACCCTTCTATATGGGGTTGTTATGCACTAATATGCTGTTATTTGCACTGCATTTCCCAAAATTCAGCTGCCCTGAAAACAGAACTACGTAATTTTTTTGGGGGAAATTTGCTTTGTTTTCTTTTCACTACTCAGCTAATTTCCTTTCCAACTAAAGAGGTACTTTTTATTAATTTTGAAAGAACTGGCATATAAAATGTGTCATTTCTCATAAAGGGATGATAGTATTTAAAACATGTTTATGTTCAATGAGACCCATCAGTGGTTATAATCACAGGTAGCTCACTACTTAAGCTCTGTGGATTCTATATGTATTCTGCTACATTTAGGTAAACAAATTTAAAAAGTTTATATCGCAGTAAGCACCATGACAGTACAGTACAGTTAAATCATGAAGATACTGAAAACTTTTAATAGAGGTCCTTATAAGATGCTGATTAGATAAGGTCTAATGTGGGTCTGCTTAAAAGCCACTGGTCATTAAAATATTTTGAAATGCAATATCGTGGTACGTACTCACATACAAATCTACAATTAATAAAATAACCACCAACAATACAATGAACATGGGTCATTTGGGGTCTTAAGCTTGGTGCAGCTTCCTGCTTGGTAATTCAGCCTTGTTCAATGTGATAAGCTAGACCACATCACAACAATAAGGTAATACAATATGCCAAGTATGGCTTTACTGTTGTTGTACACAAGGGGAAGAAAAATAATACATTATTTATTAGCATTATATGCTTTTCAAATCCCAGCATACAGAATGTGAATAAAAACATACTTTAAAAAATGTTCATGCCTACATTGTAAAAAAACACCAATAAATATGATAGGATGTACACATGCCTGAGTATCCTCACATTCCAGACAATCTTATTTGTGGTATTCTTGTAATGAAAAAGAAAGCCTTTCCATCATATATTAAATAGATGAGATCAACCAACCTTAATTTATAGTAGTCTAGTATCCAGAGTGAAAAACAAGTGAAAGCATATAACAGGGAAACAATTTGGTCTTCTGCTGGGTTGTTGCTGGACCCTGAACACCCACTAAGCCCTCACACAGAATATTAACTATAGAATCCTTAAAGGTATTAAGGCACAGACCCAATTGCTTGAAGTCGCTCAAAGAGTCAGTAACAAAAGCTTAACTTGTAGAAAAAGAATGGAAAAGGCAGAGAGAAAAGAAAGAGGAAAGGTAATCTGTAAAACAACTGAAGAAACCATTTTTAAAGTTTTTAGGTTGCGTTTATTGAACTGTTCTAATAACTGTTAGCTCTGTAACAGTGAGTTAGGTGTAATTTGGATAGTCAAACAGTAACACTATGTAAAGTCATGCTATGGTCTCAATGAATTTGAGATGTTTCTTATGCTGCAAAATAAAGAAGTCCTTAAGAACCATACAAGGAATCCTTGAGTTTGTCAAAGGCTTCTTGGGACTTCCTAGATGGACCCCAAAACCCTATTGCAAGGCTGCAGAAACACCCCATTCAGAACACAGAGGGATCCACCATGGCCCCTGGACCCCATTGTGGGCCCCTGGCCCAATCTCAAAGGCCCCCCTGGATACCCACTGAGGCCCCTGATAGTCCTCAGACTCCACATATAGCAATTCCACTAAGGCTGCTAAATTCTGCATTCAAAGCCACAGGGTTGGCTTTTTCTGCCTTTCTGCTAATGTCTGTAGAGTACTGAGCGCTTTCCACGGATGAATGAGGTTAGTGTACACAAAGAGCCGCTGCACTCTGTCCAGCTGGTGCCCAGTGTCTGGGCCTGGACCCAAGGGCAGGCAGTAAAGTGATTTGAAAGGGTGCCTGAATTATCTGGATAGAGCGCAAGTCAAAAGTAATTACACTGTGATCAACAGTTATTTTATTTGTGTGGTCAGAGAAGGTCTGCTCTGACTGTTGATCAGAAAAAACTCAGCCTTATACTGAAATGATATGACAAAAAATCAGTTGAACTTATAGTCAGTTATTGTATTGCAAGTTGCCTTTATTCCATGTTTTCTTAACAAACTTAAATGACTGTAGTATTATTTCTCCAATTAGTATGTCAATTCTCTAATTCTCTCTCTCTTGGCTGTGTTATAAGCTGTCCATATAAATGGTGAGCCCTGATGCTCTACTGTGCACTGAATTGCTTGTAGCTGCCCCTCCAATCATGTGTCCATCTAAACTGAGTCAGAGAGTGTAAAACAGCCTGCAAAAAATGTGTCTAAGGTCTTATTTAAGATGTAAGACGAGAAGCATAAATACAGACTATATTAAAAGAGCAGCTGGGCTGATCTGCAGTTTTTTTAGGGCAGGGATTCGAGATTTAGGACTGAACCACAATCTGCATGCTAGCACACAGATTCCCAGAAAAACTAAAATAAATGTCAACTTTGAACTCATTCTGTGCAGCCAGTCCCTCTTAAAACTCAAAGAACTTTATATTGAATTCTATTAAGATCTTAAAATTTCCAAAGATATAAAATATTTCAGGGTTTGTCAAGTGTTGAACAATACATCTAAAACATTTTCACTTGATGGGTGGTGTGGCCATAAAAACATCTTTAGGTTTTGGAAATTTCTCTTGTAGCAAAGGCACAAACTGACAAGAGAAATCTTAACTTGAGGGCCACTTGGCGGTTTTCCTTGGACTTTCAACTAATCTCACATTTCTTCTTAGTGGATAAAGTTTGCTCTAACTCTCTGGAGTCCCTACCACTTTTTTTTTTTTTTGTAAATTTACTGTTTCAAAGGTCAAAAAGAGAAAATGCTATTTTAAACAGTTGTTGACTCAACAATTCGATTATTTTGTAGGAAGTAGTTTAATCTTTGAAGAGTTGATAGTTAGCAAATAGTGGCTTATTTAGACAAAAAGTAAACGGTAATGGCTGTAAAACCATAACAATGAGCACAACTTGAAGAGCTCAACAGAGCTGAGGGGAGCTAGAGAGTGAGATGAGAATTCTAAGGTGGTGTACAAATACACAGTTTTGTTTGCTTGAGTAAAAGAAACAATATCAAAGAAATACTGTGTTAAAAGTCCTGTATTTGACATTCTATTTGACTAAAAGTACTTCAGTATCACCAGAACAATGTCCCACAAACAAAACAGTACTTGTGTAAATGTTAAGCTACACAGTTCTTAAATGATGAGAACACAGCAGTTATTGATTAGTGTCATTTTAAAGCTCCTTAAATGGAAGCAAGTAAAAGGTTGTATTTTAAGAGACTGGGTTTCATCTTTTCACCAAAGTCCATTCAGTCTGATTTTCAGTCTAAGGGGTTATATTCATTTGATTCAGTTGGTTTGAGCAATTCAATAGGAAATGCATTCACCTCAGCTTCCTAGGGTGAGGGCAGAAATCTCAGCAGTGATTAGCTGCTTTACAGCAAGAACAACCCCAAACTACAAATCCATCGAACTGCATGACAAGACAGCATGTAAGCTTATTCTGTAGGCTACACCGGGTGAATCCATCCTTGAGAATGTGGTGTAGTCATCCATCCATTTAATTAGTCACTCAGTTTCTTGTCTTCTGAGAATCTGACAATCATAAGCCAAAAAGTGCGTATCCGTTAAGCCTCACATCAGTCAGTCAGCTTGGAGTTAGAGAGAACTGGTGAGGTGAACCAGCAGTCATCTCTGACCTGCAGCTTAAAGATAAGTCTTCCTTTCTTGCACAGCAGCAGCACACACACACCCAAAATCAGCACAACAATATGAAGATAAACACATCTGGCTTTGTGTGCGTCGCAAAGAGGCTTTGGTTATTCTTATCTCTAATAGCTTTCTCATAATATTCCTGTGGCAATCCTGTAAGAGCAACGTGCCTGGGGTCAATTTAAACTTTCCTGTACATGCAGAAGCAATTCATACAGACTGAAACGAGTGTAGGATTCAACAGGGTCAGCAGAGACTCCTCCAGCTGTCTGTGCTTCATGGGGGCTGAACAACATACGCAGCTCTCCGGTCCATCAACAAGACAAAACTGACATTTGCAGCGTTGTCTCTCACACCTTCACAATAAAAGGAGTCCGCTCAGTGATGGAAAATGTTTCTGTTACTAACTCCAACACTGTTTGTCCCCAAACAGCAGCCGACACGATTTAATAGTAGTCTAATTAATAACGCTGGAGTGATTAGCTTGTACAGGCATTCTTACCATGTCCGTGATCTCCTATCAGGACAACATGGTGCAATAAACGTTTCAGATCCATATTCTACCGTATTCCGCTAATATTTAAGCGATATATAAGTATAATTTTGCAAAAATAAGTGAAAACAAAACTCTCCATAATTGGTCCACAGAGTCCCAAATACGCGCGCTAGCTGTGGAAAGTTCAAACAGCAGTTATGTCCATCTGAAAATGGAAAAAGACGCATATTTCTTACCGGTTCTCTCTGCTCTGAAGGTCTGCATCAAAGTGACCACGAGCGCTCTCTCTGACTGTGACACACGCGCGTGGTCTCTCTCACTTCCTCAAGCACATAGTCTGCCTACACACACACACACACACACACACACCGCAAATGATAAATATGAGGACAATTTGATTTTATATGAGAGTCAAACATGTTTAAAATCCACATTATGCAGCCGAACCATAGCCTATGTATCTGAATAATACTGCTTTTGAAAATATTTTATATATTTTCAGTTTTAATTTCTTAAGGTCACATTAATTGTTCTTGTTTGGCTACTTGGTAGTAAAACAAGCTGTAAGCACAGCACTGACAAATAAAAATAATGTAAGTAAATTGTGAATGTAAAGTGAACATGTTAGCAAATTCTTGCCCATTTTAGAAATTAGCAAACATGGAAAAATATTATCATTTATATTGTTGTCGAAATACAAGTTTGATATCTCCTCACTTCTCAGCTCTGTTTTACTGTCCACAAACTCCTGAAGAAAATATCTGGCTCTTCAGCAGCTACATGCTTCACTTTGTTTTCTTGTTTGTTGTTGTTTGGTGCTTGGCACATAACTCGGATTATAAGTATTAGGGGTGATGATTGAGAGACTGGAACAGATTTTAACAGTGATATTTAAAAATTTTAGTAATAATGTATGATAATATTGTAAAAATGATAAAGGACCTCTGAAATTGATTCCATGTTTCTGTTCATTAAGTGGTTGGATGTAACACACTCTTACTCTAGTTAAAGAAAAAAAAGGAAAACATTACAGTTAGACTGAAAGCTTTATAGAGCGTTTTATTTTTGTTTCAACTTTTTTATTTATTGCCATGTTATTATTATCAAAATATGTTTAGCAAAAATAAATGTGTAGTGAGAACCTGTTATTGTGACAGGCCTGACTACTTTTATGAATTACTTTGGCCATTGATGTTCATGTAAGGACTGACCCTTACCCAAAACACCACAGCTGTGCCCCTTGTTGAGTTGACTGCAAAGTCAGGTGATAATTCAGCATGTTTGTTGTAAATATACACATACGGCTTTAATGAAGGTACACTGTGTGCACACTAATGCAATCAATACTACCTTAATGGAGATTATCATGTTTAGTGTTGTTGAATTTTTTAAAGAATTTGTACCACCTTATTTGTAATGCTAAACATAAAACTGATGTCACACCTGTCATTAACATGAAGGAGTCTTTAGTGGCTAATAAACTGCAATTATTAAGTGTCTATCTAGTCTATTGACCACTGCAGGCACGTTACATAGCAGGTAAACATTTACCCATTCATTTAAACACTAATGGCAGGGCATCTATACAAAGTAGCAACCTGCCCATCAGAAATAGACACACACACCCACACACTGACGTATACTGATGGAAGGGGCTCAGTATCTTGCTCAAGGCCTTGACATGCAGACTGGATGACTCACATTGTGCGCTGGGTCAAGGCTGCCTCTCTATAGATGTTTATGATTGTTGTCATTAAAATCTTAAAGTTTGCATTTCAAATGTTATTTTTAATGGGGTCTGAGGTTAATTGACTGAATTACTCTTAAAGACAACAGTTATGATCATTTCGTAAAATTTCTTCATATTCATTAATAGTGTAGTCATTTTTATAAAGATGTCATGTTAGTTTTAAACACACTCATTCAAAGAATTACCCTGTAATTAAGTTTTATCATCTTTTTATGCATCTGTTGGATTTTACTGAGGTATATCAAAATAAACATTTCCAATATTTTGTCCAGCTCGTGTATATCAGTAAGGTGAAATTCATTTTTGTATAACCTGCTATGTTTGGAAAGAAATATTTTTAGACATACATACTTTAGCATGGCATTGCCTGCCTCCATACAACCTTTTAAATGACTGAATGTTTACCACTACTGAATTTCCTCTGTGTCAAAATTTGCCAGTGTGGTTGAGAGCGATGAGGCTGTGTGAGGAAATGCTGGTGATATAGATTTTTACATATCTATTTCATATCATAACTGTCCTACTAAGATGAGAGTTAAGGTGGTTTCCCTCTCATCAATTACGTCAATTTCTTTCAACCACACACACAAACAAATTTTGAGAATCTGTTTTGTCTAAATTTACGTGTCAAATTTCACACTTGCCTCCATGTCTCAGTTAAAATGAAGTGAGAGTTGGCATGTGGTTGAAACTCAGAAGAGATCCATTCTACCATTACTAGTTCTACTAAACATCAAAATGACAAACCCTCACACCGATTTGACTGAACAGATGAATTGGAAAAGTAATCATACAAGTATATTTGCTGCTTCAGTCCTGTAAAATAATTTTTAAAAAGCATGTTTTTTGAAAACATTTTAGGCAAAAACAGGAGTTTTTTAAAAAATACAATTAAGTACAAATTTACAATATCAGGTTGCTTTTTACAGGATTCAATCCAAACTACATGAGCACAACTGGTTATCTGAGTCAATGTAACTCAGTGAGATACAGTGAGATACATACATTTTTTATTAATCTGCCTATTATTTTTACAATAAATCAATTATTTATATGGCAAAGGCTTGATTCTGAGAATTTTTAGCTCTTTAAAATGATTGCAGATGAAGTTTATGTCATCATGTCCATTATTACATGTTTCATCTCCATGTTTTGAACTGAAAAGATACTTTGAAATAACTCCAAATTTTAAAAAAAAACAAAAGATTAAATTATAAACTTTAAAATGCTACTTAAAAACATGCAATGCTCTATATTAACACTGTGCTTTTTTTGGACAAAATAACAGAATATCCAGAGATCTCAATATATCTACAGTACTTTGATAATTCATTCTTGACCTCTATTTATAAAATTGATAGTTGACACCTATAAATAATAACACCTGTCCTAAAAGAAAGACATTTTGTAATACACCAGCTGACAGAATAAATTAGGAGCATGATTTCAAGTTTTATAAATCTTTATTACCAAAAAGCTTTCGGGTGGAATAACATCGACCCCGTTTTCTACTGAATCACACTAGTAGCCTTCTAACAGTAGTCTCATCACAGCATAGCAGTCAGCAAGTCATAAAGTGAACTATAGTAGCAGTTATTCCAGTTAAAGCAGGAAATGTCTGTGACGTCTGTAACATCAGATCAACTTCACCTTCTGCTTTCATATCTCTGCTGTGACGCTGTGTTACACTGCAGCTGTTCGGGCTCCTTGGTATTCATCTCTTTTTCACTGTGGGTTGCAAAATAGAGCTGAGACTCACAGACAGAGGACACAAATTTGTAAGGAAATCAGCCTGTTGGTCCTCAGAGTCTGAAGCACAAGAGTCATGCTGATGAGTTTGATGTTGTTGCTCTTTACATTGCAGAGGATCGCAGACCAACAGAAAGAACAAAAGCACAGGTGAACAGGCTGACAAACAGGTAGTCAGGGAAGCAAGCAGGCAGGCAGGCAGACAGACAGACCTAAAACGTACACACACTTTTCAAAAAGCCAATAACATAGTAATAATGTGAGACACACATGCACACAAGTGCGATTGTGTCGTCTCAGTAGAAGAAAAATTGTTTCTGGGAATCCAATAAATTTTTCCTTTGACATCAGCAAACTGAAATGGACAGACACACACACATTCTGAGGGGCCTTGGGAACTAATAATGCAGAGATGCCCTAAGTGCAGACAGACACAGACAACACATAGCAGTCCTAAAGGCAGACAGACAGACAGGGATACAGCTCTACCGACAGCATCCACATCCAGCATTTCACTTCAAGTCACCTCATCTGCTACCTTGATCTTGTCACTACTAGTTTCAAAGTATTTCAAAAGAATCTACACATTTTAGTTTTACAGCAGAGTTAAAGGGTTTTTTTCCAGTTGCCGGAAATTAATTTTTGTATATATATATTTTTTTGGTATCAACAAGCATTTTTAAGGCAAAGTTCTAGAAAATTTTCACAGAAAAAAATTCCAAAGCCTCCTGATAACTGACCAGTTTATAAAATCTAAATTGATGTACAAATGATACAGGTAAAATAATTTAGCTCGTTGCATATTGACATATTGTTTGAAAGGTGAGCGGAAGCGTTAGTGATGGATTCATTCTTCATTTTCACAACTCCAGTGTTACATCTTCCTCCTCATCATCAATATTTCAGTGCCTCCAGTGCTTTTAGGAATGCCTTGGCTGTTAGTCATTACTAATGCAGGAAGGACAGATTTATATTTACAAACAGCAGTACAGACAAAGGGTTGGTTGATCAGCATCAATACCATGAGATTAATTTTTTTCATAAACATCAACATCTTTCTGCAGTGGATACTTTCTCTCCCTTCTCTCATCTCCTCATCCTCATCTTTTCTCTGTCCAATTGGGCTTACAAGAATACATCAAAGTCTACCACTGGTTATCTACCAGTGATGCCAACACTGATACTAAAATCATCCACGTGTCTCCAGTAGAATCTTGACTCTTGTGTGTACATCCTGTTGTCTTGTTTTGAGTTTTAGACAGGTGGGTGAGTGCAAAGATTAAGACAGAATTAAAAGATGTTACGGAAAAATTCGAGAATCTGTGTGGGTGTGTGTGTGAAACATTGATGTAAATATGTCAGTGTTTAGGACTGAACCTCTTCTGTAATTATCTGGTGCCTTATGATGAAATTTTTTCATGCTATTTATAGAGAGGTAGCAGTCACTTAGTATCTCAGGCTATGTTAAGTTGTAGCATATCAATAAAATCAACAGATTGATTTATGGCAGTATTGGATTTTCATTATTTTTGCATCAGTGTTACATGTCAGGTACCTAATTTACTGGTAGGTGAAAAAGGACATTTCAACTGGATTATTTTATGCATTAACAGTTTCTCAACACAGTCAATTTCTAGCAAAGTTATCTTTTAACACACTGCATACCTGTAAATACAAAATTACACTGAGGATTTTATTCTCATTTACCACTCCCACTATATTGCATGTTATTGGCTCGGTGCTCCATTTAAAAAAAAAAAATCATTCTATCTGTGCAAAGGACAGGATAGCAGAGTGGATTAAAAAGTGCTCTGAATGGGGTGAGTGAGATGTGTGTAAAGTACTTAACATTGTGATGCTGTAATCTTATTCATAATGTGATGTTATTTAATCAGACAGTGAGCTTTGGTGATCATGATGTGATGTTTGCATACGCTAGAGTAAATTGTTTGCATGGTGCCGTTAACATCAGTGATTCACTAGAGGCACTTGGATGATTTTGTCTCATTGCATAATTTACCAACAGTACAATCTTTCAGTTGCGTTCAGTTCATTCATAAAACTTAAGCCAGTTGCCAAAGCTAATTCATTGCATGCAGACTTTAAAATCACTAGATCACAGTGGGTCTGGATCAGCCAGAATCTCTCTCTCTCTTTCTTTGTTGTGCAGTGCTTACAACTGTCCAGTTAACTTAGCGTGCAGCAGCACACCCTACCAAAACATAGCGGTATACCCAGGGGTGTGTGTGTGTGTGTATGCATGTTTGTGAATTAAGTCCAACTCAGTGGTTAGCAAAGCCACAACCAACCCCCTAAGGGACAATGCCTCTGTGTGTGTACATATCATTATATAGATATATATATATATGTTTGTGTGTGTGTTTGTGATACTAGTGTTGGTTCAGGCCAAGCAACATTTCCAGTAAAGTGTCAAAGTGTTGCATGCTGGGACAGAATCTAAAGATGGAGGGAGAAAGACTGTAATTTTACTGGGAGGAGCCCCTCCATCTCTATCCTGTTTATCTATCTGTCCTCCCGTCACTATATCTGTCTCTCCCTCCGTCCATCCCTCCATCTATTCTCACTATGCTCTATATCCTTTACTCTTCACTTGCATCAACCCTCTTTGCTTGATTTCCTTTGTTTCCTTCTCTCCTCTCTGGTCTTTTCCAGTGTTTATTCTCGAACAACAGAAGAGGAGGACAGACAAAGGAGGAGAAATCTGATACATTCAGTCGCTCTGGTGCCTCTGCTTGCCTTCAATTTAGTCACCACGCTCTGTGGTAGCTAATTCCTACCATACAGTTTTAAGGAGTTGGTGGCATCTAGGCAAACATATAACCAGACATCTTGGTCAGCAGTCAAAGAGTTCCAGCTCATAGACTGAGCCTATCCCTAGTATTCTAGTCCACAACTCTGCATGTAGCACTTGTCCTCTGTTCCTGCAGGCTTTAAGTGTTATGGGTTCTCAGACTCCAGACATCTCAGATTTCACTCCCATTTCTGTATGTGTTAAAATTAGCACAAAAAAGGACGTCCAGATCATCATAATGTCAAAACATCCGCAATTCACTTTATAAACAGTCAAAAATAGCAACACAGTTAAAAAAAATGTTGTTGGCTCCTTTGCCCTAGGACAGAACTCTCCTGTGAGCTAAAGCTACTTGCTAAATCACATGAAAAATGATAACAGCTGAGGCCAAAGAATTCCAGCATTCTCAGATACCATCTCTAGTGTTGTGATGTTCAAGTTCAATATTAAATAAACTATGAGTGACTGGGTTCAAATCTGTAATGTGTATATCATTTTTATTTCAAAGAATGCTGATAGGAAACTGACTCCACAGATGGAGAAGCTGATTTATGATAATGGTGAAATTTAATTGCAGCTGAAATTACTAGCAGCTCCACAATAGAAGTTGTTGTCTGGAATCAGGTTTTCTTGGTTATCCGCAAAGGTTTGTCTCAGGAAAAACAAAGTGAAACACATGACGTCTTTGCGCAGATGTTCTAAAAATTGGATTTGGTCCAGGATTTAGACAGATTTGCACTTGCTGTTGTATTTGGGTAAAGCTTAACTATAAGCTTCCAGGAGTTATTAATCCACAGTACAAAAAGAACAGTGCAGAGATTCATTGCTTGAGTCTAAGGGTTCAGACTCAGCCCATAAAGCTCCAGTATTCAGCCCAGCAGATCTAGTTTGGAGGATTCGCTTTCTGTCTCTAGACAACGCCACACCCAAGGACATCCATTACTTGCGGTGTTTAGACGCAGCCATACTCATACCACACAGTCTGGGGGTCGTTGTTGGGGTCAGGGGAGGCCGGCGTGCTTTTTGGGCGTTCAACAGAGCCACTCCTTGCTCTCTCACTTTCTTTCTTTAAGTGGGAGGAATCACCAGACCGCACCTCCCTTACAACTTCCCCATGTTCAGAGGCTTCATCAGGCCGTGTGACAGGTACAGCTCTGACAGGGGTTACCATGGCAACCTCTCCACGATGGTGGTAAGGTGAGGATGAGGAGGGGCCGTTGCGAGATGGACCAGTCCTCCCTCGGTCTCTTTCCGTGTGTCTCTCTGTTTGTAGATTGAGAGAAGACGAATGGTGAATAGGTGGGTTTACAAAGCTGCCATCTCCATGCTGATTGGTAGGACCAGCCAGGCGAGCCGAGAGAGGCCGCTCTCTCCCATTAGCTCCTCCCCCTTGTCTGCGTACAACCACATCTGATTGACCTTCATTTCCAACAGGTCCATTGGAACGCAGCAAATCAGCTGAGGCAAGGCTGAAAGCCCTGCTTAGTGACTGGCCGGTTCTCTGGGTGATGGGCTGGCTTGAGGCTGGGGATTGGCCTACAGGCTGGCGGGGTGAGGGCTTTACACTCTGACCTGGCCTTTGGTTGGATGACTGTACAGTGGGTGTGACATAGCTGGTGGGAGTCACCTGGTCTCGGCCTGCAGGTGCAGAGGTTGCAGGACTTCTGGTAAAATAGTCCGTCATCAAGTCTTCCCTGCTCCCTGTAGACACCTAGACAAAAGAAAACAATGGGAATAAAATGAAGAAAAAAACAGAGACCTTTTTTAAGGGATTAGCTAACATTGAGTTTTCTTACTCTGAGAAGTAACTGACCACATACAACAGCTGCTTTTGTGGCACATCACTCATGTACCACAAGCAAATACCACACTTCACCAGCACATAATGATTAATGACATATGCAATTTCTGACTTTAAGTGTTCTGAAGCTGTTGTATCACAAATAAAAATAGTGTGCTACTCATAGTGGCATATGTCACATAGTAAACTGGAAAGTTCCATATCAAACCGTAACCAAAATCACCTTGTTAGAGTGTCCTGGGATGAAAAACAGAATTGCAGTTAGGCCCCATTTGAACCACTCCCAGACCTCTTGTCCTTTTTGTAGTATGTAAATACTGTCACCACCAAGCTTCCAGAGACCGGTGCAAAAAACACCTTTGCATTAGCCTTAACCCTTTGCCAGGCTAAACATCACGACTCAAGAGATTGGTCAACAAAATTAAGTTTAAGTGAAAATTTATACCACTGTTACATTTTATCGTAAATTTTTTAATTTTTAAGCCAATTCTATGATACATTTACATAAAACAGTGAGTATCCAAAGGATTAAACATGAATAACGATTACAGTAACTGATCACTGAGGGAACTGATTAACCACTAATGCTACCTAGATGTTAAAGGATGTTTTTTGTGGTATCTGGTAGCAGCAGTAATGTGACAGAGCCATATGGCTGCTCAAAACAATGTTACCAAATCAGTGACATATGTCAGTGAGGGTCACTATATTGGGGAGGGGGAATAAATGGAATGGAAAATGAACTGCATTTATATTGTGCTTTTTTCTAGTCTTTTCACTACCCAGAGTCCTTTACAATAGGTGTCAGCATTCAGCCAACAGACACACATGTTCACACAGTACTGGCAGGGGCTTCTATATAAAGTGTTACACTGCTCATCAGATATACACACACTCACTCAAACCCTGATGGTACTCTCCTACAGGGTTTTCTACTCTTCGGTGACTTCAACAAACTTGTTATATGAACTCTGACTTCGGGTTAACAAAGGACCTTGGTTGTCTAACAGTGTTGGCAGTGACTATTCATGTAAACTAAGTATCTACAGAATGCATTTAATTCCATATCAAATACTTTTCAAAATCTAAAACACTTTGTAATACTTCTACATTCTTATTGCACTATAATCAATTCTATTTTCCTGTTATGTCTTTAGTGAAAAAGGGTGATAAGAATCATTTTTGAACTCTTGTCTCCAGCCGACAAAGAAATGTCTAATACTGGTTGAGTCTTGTGAAACAAAAACCTTTGATGTTAGGGTGGGAACTGATTGTCACACATTTATTATACTGATCAAACTTCATCATGTAATTAATTTTTTTGTCAAAGCAATGTGTCTTTTAAGTGAAGCTATAAAAGCCTCTCCCTCTTCCCCTCATCAATAATTAGAGTGTTCTAACACTGATGTCACATGTCTGGCTCAGTCTGTACATATGTAGATGACAGGCTGGAAAGACACATCTGATTTGCAGGCACAACAGTATGAGGTTGGAAGAAGTTGTGTCATAAATTTGAAGAATGACTTTTAAATGAGTGTGTGTTACTCACTTGGAATTTTTCAATAAACTCATAGAGCCAGCTGTGAGATCTGCACTGTAATGATGCCTATATCACTGGCAGAATAAACCGCATTTAGTTCTAATGACAAGAGGTTGACATATCTCAAATGTGCAATTCTATGATGAGCTAAAAAATGCTCTTTTACAGACTGTGTCGCTTCCTTTTTCATGTGAAGTGCTACATGTGAACTGCAAGGTATCTCTGTTGATTTCAGAGAGTAAAATGTAATTGTCTTCAAAGCTGAAGAAAATCACACAATTATTGCAGACTCCTACTGTAGCATTTAAACTCAATGCATGGTCTGTTGAATTGAAAACTGACAAGAGAAATGCTATGACGACACTATGGAATTAATATCCAAACATATTTCAGTGTCAGTTAATTGAAATTGTGATGCTGTAGATAAGAGACAAACACCCATGGACTTCAGGAGCCTGAGGCACTAATGAGAACAATCAAAAGCTGCATCTATTATTACATCTATTAAGTTAAATTAGATGCCCAGTGGCAGCTCAATTAAGATAAATGTAAACCTTGAATCCATCAGCCTTATGTATTTTGGGAAGGATCTTACGATCAGTCATGTGAGACACAAAGGAAAGTATAATTACATTTTAAGCATACATTATTTAAACAGTGTTAATATTTGAGCACTGTTTGCATCATAAGGCTAATTCAGAATGATTCCTCAGAATATAATTCCCTCTGATTTGTAAATGCTTTATTTTCTTGGTGGGTGACCTGTTTAAAATCAGCTCCAGCTTGGCTGAAAAACACAATGAAATCCTATGAAATGTGATTCACACAGTCAATTAAAAATACATTACAAAACAAAACATTCTGCAAGTTTTCTTTTTAAACTAAATCGATCCTAATTTACCCAGACTTCCCCACATACTCCATCATATTCTCTGAGTTGACCAGTACAGATTGCTTCTGTAGCAAATCAATGACCCTTTCAAGCCCTATTAAAATGATTTCTCCTCTCTCACTGTTTCTGAAGCTGTTCTCTTTAAATGCGTTTTCTCAAGTTAAACCCACCACGTTAACTGCTCAAAAAGACAGAAATGAACAAGTGTGTTTATACAGTAACGCAAAAGTTATGGGTTTAATTCAACCTGTATCGTTACTATGTTTTACTTGTCAGCACTAAGCTTGAGTAGTATTAAGGTATTGGGACATAAAGGGGTATTTTGAAATCCGAAAGGTATGATTTCGTAATGCCATGACAAACACTCCTCTTTGTATTAAACCAATACAGAGATATTGTGTTGAGGTGACGTTCTGTGGTGCAGTCAATGGTAGTGTAAAAATAGCATCCAAAGGAGGTATACTGCTAAAAAGTGTCTGAAAGGTATGAAGGCTTATAAAACAGATGACAGCCAAACCTAGTAAGCACCTCACTGTCTTGGGGATTGAGATGTGTAAACAGAAAAGTGCACTTAACAAACTAGATAATGAGTCTATGTTTGTTTGTTATTTCAGTACATAAATGCGACTTTCATGGTATCAGGATTTCACTGCAAGATTGTTGAGACCAAAAGAATTCACAATAACAATATTACTGTGATACCTTTAGGAAGTTTGAGTGAAAAAACACTATGAACACTTTGTTGTTTGTCAAATTCATCTTTAGCTTTGATTATTGTTATTCTCCCTGCTGGTAAATAAATTACACTCAAAATAAAGTTTTAAGGAGAGAGTCTGTAATCTAACAAGTGTACAAGTGGAACAATTACACTTTACGATTTTTTTCTGTTTTATTGCAGGTTGTAGCCATGATTAATTGTGCGAAACAGCCACCTGCAAAACAAATGTGAAAATGGAACGGAATAGAAAGGGTTAAAGTAGCACTGCATTACTTACTCTATAGGTATATTTTTTTCCTTAATATTTCACTTTTAAATACCAAGGTTATTGTTGGTACCAGTTGTCGTTAAAACCCCTAACATTAATGTACTTTACCTTGATTGTATAAATGAGCACGATACTCAATGTCACTATATGTGTTATGTGGAAAAAAATCTTTTCATTACATATGCATGTATTACCATGGGAGGTGACTTCATGTTGCTCTCATGTAGAAACTCCTCAAGTGTCACCATTTCACTTCCAGGAGAAGATGGTCTGGTCTTTGTCCGAACCCCACCACGCTGTGGTTGGGCCCTTTGGGGTGCATGGTCGTATGGAAGGGTGGAACTACGTGACAAAGCCTGTTGTGATTGGCTGAGACCAATGACATCATCACTAGAGAGGCTGGCTGAGCGAACCTGATGATCTGCTGCGTCTAAGAGGGACAAAAACATTGGCATAGTCACCAAATGAAACTGGTACTGACCAAAATTATCAAACAGAATACTATAGGAAGTCATTTAGTCTCTTGGCTACTACCAGTAATTAGTCAGAGTCATAGTCATAATCATTTATATCTATCCATACATACAGTATATCCTGCTGAATATTATTTTAGGCAGTTAGCAGTTAAATGTGGGCATACCTCTGCAGCTGACAGGTGAGTTGGAGCTGGAAGTGTTGTGGCTGTAGTCTGCTGACCCTGGGCGACCTCCTGTGTTGCCATGGTGACCCAACATGGAGTCAGAGGTGTTGTGGCGAGAGTCTTCATCAAATAACAAACCTGAAACTTTAAATACATCAACGTTAATCCACCCCAGTTCTTCCTGATGTCTGTCTGAATAAGGCCTTGTATTGATTACGTCGCTTACCTCTGGGCCTTCGGCCTGGACCTTGTACCTGTCTGGAGCTGTTGGTGAGGCCCAGTGAGGATGACTGCTGGCTTGGAGTGGAACTCAGAGCTTTAAAGGTCGAACCTGAGACAAGAAACATTGGAACTGTTAATTTGCCAGGAGTGCACCAATGTCACACTGCAGAATAATTAACTAAGGTTCAACTTAAGCAGGCAATGTATCACCTTTAAAATATAATATACATGTGCTGATATGTGATCATCAATGTATGTCTGTTGACATTCTTTTATTATGTGTCTTTTACCTTACATTTTAAAGAATTAATTCAAAAGTGGTCAAAGATCAGCATTCCATTTTCTCTATTACTTATTTTGCAAAGTGCCCACTGCTTATTCTCTTTTTTCCTTTATCTTGCCTTTAGGTATGATTATTAAAATTTTCGGTCAAGGAAAATGAGACCAAACAGCCACCGTCAACATCAAACATTTACTGAGACGTGAGTTGACAATTATGATAAAATATCATATTTTGTGGGAAATTGACAACACAGGAAACCTCAGCTAAACTTCAACTTTACCAAGCTTGTTAAGTTTAAACATTGGAATTATAACATGTTCTCTCATTGTTATTATTAAGAACCATTAATATATTAATTACCTTGTCCATCTTCTCCATTGATGCTCTCACTGCTGCCTCCTGGAGTACTGCTACGATAAACACCCCGGCTCCTGTCAGTAAAACCTGTAGACCAATCAGAGTGCTGTAAGGAACCGTTCTGGAGCAGTATTTCACAGTGTACTCACAGGATATGCAGTGGGCATAACAAAGCGTAACGGGACAGCCAAGCAAGACATTGGGAATCTAGTCCTTGATTGAGGCATGCTGAAGCTTACAGTGATATCAGTCATTGCTAAGTGAATATATCTATGTATCATAATTACTCTGACCGGAAACATAAAGGTTGTAACTGCCTTTTCCATTCTAACTGTGCCTCACAGTGACTCATCTAGGTGAAACTTGATTAATAAAGGTGTGGACACAGTTGCACATAAAAATGCTGCTGATGCAATGTCCTGCCATGTGCCATCATGAAAATGGAGCAAGTGTTTGTGACTATAGAAAAAAAGAATTGAGCAGAACACAAAATCTGTAAAAAAAAACTTTTTTGGCAATAATAAGACTTGTAAAGGAAAACAAAAAGTTTAACTATGCAATTTTTAATGTTGATGGCTGCAAACATCAACAACAGGGGCTGCTTAAAGACTTTCATAAACCAGGAACTCAATAAAGCAGTATAGCAGTGTAGTGGGGCAATCTATCGTGCCTCAGTTAATATGTTTGAATGTTTGAGTAACTCTTTCCATTAGAGAGTGAGACTATAACATGTACTGTATAACATAACTTGACATAATATGTAACAACTGCCGCTGTGTCAGGATTGAAAGTTTCCCCACAGCAGCACAATAAAATAAAATAAGCACCAAATTGGATCAAATAGAATGGCAGACAAACATGGGATGACAAACATGTCGTCTGTGTTTATACTTCTTGTTCTACTTTTGGAATTAAGTCACAGATATGTGGGACATGCAATAAAAGTAAAAAGCAGTATAAAAGTAGTTATCTTAGAGAGTCTTAAAGTTAGTGAACTTTCCATCTGCAGCAGGAAAGCAGGGTCATCAACAGTTACTCTGTCATGGTCTTATTTTTATTCTCAGTCACAGAGCTTTGAAAGAAACTGATATTGGCATAAAACACTGGTGTGTAAAGAACCCACTCAGGCCTTTTCGTTTCTAAGAAGCTCACATTTCAGATGGATGATGGAGAAAACTTGGGTTGAAGCAGGTAGACAGACAAACACAGAAAGGTGCTAAGCAACATGTCTGCAGTAGTATGGTTATTGTCATGACTAGTCAATGCTGAGTAAATAAAGTAAATCTCTGCAGAAAAGCTTTGATAAGCAATAGGATCCATCTTCAAGCTACTTGCAGTTCAGAGGAGACTTAAATGAGATCTGCTCTTAGTACAAGGCCATGGGGACACACTCGCCAGATTAAGAAAATTAAGGGAGATGACAACACACAAACATTTTTTAAACACATAATTATCACTAATGATCCACTCTTTAAGGACATGCAGATAAAAATATAGGCAAGCATGGTGTGCTTAGAAACATGAGCATGTGCACGCATACACTCTCTCATACACACACGCAAACGGAACATGTTTGCACACACTACTTACTAGTAATACTTGCTGGCTCGCAACCGCAACATGCCCCAGATTTGTGTGTATTTTTGTTTATATTAATGCTTGAAGAGTGTAAATTCGGAGTTTGCATTAGTGTTGCATGTAAGATATGTGCATTCTTGTGTGAAGTGTTGAGAGTCACAAAGATGAGTGTTGACAGGTTTAATGTGGAGATGATGACGTGTATGGTTAATGACGATGATGATGAGGAGGATTTTAGAATACTCCGTTGGCTGACATTTGCTGGCTAGTGAGGCTGTCAGCTGTGATGTCAGTGGAAGACCAGAATCGCAGTCTTCTGGTGAGAGAGAGGGAGGGACGGGAGGAGGAGGAAGTGGAGGAAGGTGGGGAGAGGAGCTTTTCCTGACTTTTACTGCGGAGGAAACAGAAGCGTTTTGGGGTGGGAGGAGCTGAGATGGAGAGAATGGAGAGAAAGAAAAAAGGGGAAAGATGAAAAGTTTTAAAGAAATCAAAAAAACAATGAAAGTGAATAAATCAAATAAAACAGCTGTGTAAGAAGTTATTAAGTATATGATTGACAGAAAAAACATGCAAGAAAATCTATTTGAATTAAACAAGAAGAAAGAAATCCACCAACCAGTAAAGTTCATGCATTAGACACAGACTGACCTCAATTCACTAAGAATTAAATCAAAGCGTGACTGAAAGCTCAGTGCACAGGAAATGAAAGATATAACGGTCATTATTGTGCCCTTTGCTAAGTTATTGATGCAGACAAACAAGACGTGTAGCTATTTAATAGAGCAATTTATTTACTGTTTTTGTTTCAACTTATCTCTTTATAAACTGAATATGACAACTTCAACATATTTGTTGAACAAAGTAAATTGAGCTCAGTCATCAAGATCGAAATAAAAAAAGAGAACCCATAGAAAAACAATCATAAATACAGTTTGGGTCATGCATTAGAATACAGTTTAACTATTAGGACAGACTGATGAAAGTATGCATCAGGTGGTTACAGTGTAGAGTGCTTTCAACCCCTTATGAATGTGACTCTAAAATACAAAGAAATGTCTGCTTGCTACTCCTTTTCACAAATCAGGTTTAAGATGTGAATCTATACCAGTTTTTACACAGTTCTGAAACTAAAAGTAACACCACTAGCAGCTACCTCTATTTCCATCATCACTGTATGAAAGTTATAGTTGGTCAAACTGAGGCTGGGCAGCCATAGCAGGGCAGAGGAAGCCAGCCTTAATTATCCAGCTTTACTGTGGCTATGGTTTGCTATCATAAGATTAGTGGTAAGTTTGTGTTGTTGAGTTATAATGTTGAGAAAAAGAGAAAGCCTGTCTTTGACTGACAAACAGGAAACTTGCTGCCTCGGGATCCCTTACATTACATTCTTTCACAGTGTCAGCTTCTGCTCTGCCTGTTGGGAAGGTTTCTTTAGTTTTTAGGGGAAACATGCATCAGCAGTACATTTTATTTCTCTAATAAGCATTGATTGTTATTGACTTAAAGTAGCCCAATAAATATTCTCTGATCCACCATCATTATGTTAGGCTGAGTAAAAATAAGGGACACTGGCAACATTCACAGTACCTCTTACACAATTTCCCTCAACAATTATCCACTCATCTACTCATGTTTATGGTGTTTTAAACTTGATTTTATGCTACTGTTACATCAATAATAAAAGTCCAATTAAGTTGAAATATACTGCTTATTTTTGGTGTTTGTCAGGTGTGATCAAATCCCAGGTAAATATCGCATGAAGTAATATTTACTGTACTTAAGCAGTATTTCAGAAAAGTCAGAAAATTATTTCAGAAAAGATGAATATTAAGAACCAGCACATCTGTAAGTTAGATGTTTTAGAAGAATTTTGACTAGTTAATTCTAGCAGTCATTTTCTAGTTTAGAATGTTAACTTTGAACAGGCAACTTTGACATTAAATCCCTGTTCTCCTCTTGTCAGGGAGGGTTAATCCGGGGTACTCTGGCTTCCTCCTTAAGTGCAAAGAAATTCAGATTGGGTCAAACTGCAACAACTATAGGTATGATGTTAGTTTAAATAGTTGACTGATTCTATCTGTGACTGGTGAACTGTCAGAGATGCACCTCAGCCTCTCACCCAGTATTAGCAGGGTTCATTTCATCCCCCCTGCAACCCTCCAAAGGATAAGCAGATATGACCAGATAAAATTTTGTGTACTATAATTAGGTTTTATCTTGTTTCCTATCCTTAGTAGTGAACACATATAGCAGACTATTATGAGCACAGTATTTTGGGGGATTATCTGTTCATCCAATACAAATGTTTTTGTTTTCATTAGATTTTCAGTGAGTTGCAAACAGCAATCTGGGAATTCTTGTTGCCATTTCAGACAGCTAAGAGTTAGCCTGAAAGCCTGCCAGCATTCCATTCCTCTCTAGCTGTCCTCAGTGACAGATTATCCCCAACTAAAAATGTGACATTCTGTGACATCCCATACATCAAAACAAGCCAGAGGAAACACAAAGTTGATTTTAGTGTTGTTTTGTTTTAAGGGAGTATAAAAGTTTCAAAATGTTTGGCAGATTTTAGTCTGTGTATTTAAAATAAAAAGTCAAATAATAATACAAGGTCAAGTCTCCCAAATTGCCAAAATTCTTAAATTATTTTTCATAGTATCACACTTACATTTAACTGTACTTCACTTTAGAGTCAAAAGGTATTGCACTGTACTCTTTTTTGCTGCCACTGATCTATGTATCAATCTTATGATTTAAGTTTACTCTGTCACAAAGACTGCTTCTAATAACATTGGCTAAATCAAATAGACAAGGTTTCACAAAACAGCTCAAAGATGGTCCTCAACTGACTTCTTCAAAAAAATCTTTTTTATTTTTCTTCTCTGGGTGTTATTTACTAAATGTTATTGACATAATGCGCAAATTTATTTTTGATATTGGGTTTTTTGTGTCTGTATAAGATTTTATATAAAATTATCCAAGACTGTATCAGGCATTATTCTTACATTGAACAAGACTATTTCTTTCAAACAAATATAATATACTGAACAAAATTGAATTTATTTAGAACTCTGTTGCATATTCTTTATGTCACTTGATAAAAGTATCAGGAAACAGTAGAACATGTAAAGCAGACTTGTACCCCAAATTTTAAAAATCATTTAGATTAAAATTTTTATTTAAGATAGTAAATAATGCAGCAGAGACCTACTTCAATTCTACCTCTATATAATGTTTGTAATTCTACTATAGGATATAATAGCAGAGAAAAGAAACATTAGATGTTAACAGGTGTGAAAACAAGAGATTTAAAGTAATGGTCAGTCCATAAGTGAGTCACGTGGTTGGTCAACAGCACCCTCCGGAGGAGCAAATAGGGAGGTGCGCCTGATCCAAACTGCATCCCTCATCCTTTTGCACTTAATGAATGCTGTATGTGCACTTCATAATGAAAACATTTTATCTGAACAGTTTTCCTTTATTGAATACACCACAAGGAAGACACCACATACATTCGTCTCTCCTCAAACATCTTTTCTGAACTTGTGAACATGTCTATGAAACTCTCAGGGTCTTGAAAGGAAAATTATTATTTTGTATTAATATTAATAATTAATACTATATAAAGAGGTGCTCAGTTACTTTTGGATGTGTGTGTGTTGGAGTTTGTTTACCTCGGTTGATGGGTGTGAGTGCTGGACTCTGGGGTCCCAAACTCGGGCTGGTGGCGTAGTTGTTATGGTTACTGTGGGCATGGCCACCATCCTGTGTGTCACTTGCTGTTCGCTGGGGGAGTGGGGGTGGAGTTTCAGGGGGGAGCAGGGGAGGTGGAGCAGGCAGAGGGATGTCAGGGGCACTCTTTGCTCGTTCCCTCTCTTTGCCTCCTTCCTTATCTCGGTCGCCCCCTCTCTCCCTGCTGCTCTCCTTTCGGGGTTTAATCAGTTTGGCTAAAGCTTTGGCTCCAGACCACTGAGACCGCCTGAAAACACACAACAATATTTACTATTATAGACTGAATATCAAGGTCTGAAGTACAATAACATAAAATAGTTCTATGAGGTGATAGTGCAGAAAATTGCAACACTACACATAGCTGTGCTGTGCTTTCTGTAGATACAAGATTACAATCCCAATTCCAAAAGAGTTGAGATGTTTTGTAAAATATATTTTAGAAATTGGTTAAGTGCCTATTTCGTAATATTCATTATACAATGATGTGGTAACCCTAACCCCCTTCTGGAATGAGCCTTTCAAGGATGTCAGGTTAATACATTTAATATTTTTTTCTGTGTACTGTTTTCAATAAAATATTTGCACATCACATTCTGCTTTACAAATTTTTTACTCAGCATCTGAACATTTTTAAATCAGGGTTGTGAAGGTGTTGATGAATGCATTACTTTTTGGGGGTGGGGTCGTAGAACTTGTACTGGTCCATGATCTTTTCCTCAAGCTTCTCCTTCTGACGACGAAGAGCATTCAGCTTATCACTGAATGTAGAGAGGCACAGTGAAGGAGGAAACACAGACAGACACTGGTGTAAAATGTTATTCTATCTTTTTGATCCAACTTTTAACACAGCAGTTCCAAAATTACTACTGTATTTCAACATATATTTTTTTAAGTAGTTATGGGTAATTACTCATTATTACAAATATTTTATACATTGTGGTTTCAGCTCTATACTCACAGGTTCAGTTTGTATTACTGGTGGTAAACACTACATAGGTAAAGGTGTTTTATGGTGTGCAGCTACATGTGTAGCATGTATTCCAGGTGTGGTGTTGTGTGCAGTTACATGTATAGTTTCTGCTCCTGGTGATACAGCTCTTTGCTCTCCATGCTCCTCTCTAGCAGAGTGTGGTTCTGCTGACTCAGCAGGTTAATCTGACTCAGGAGGTGGTGGTTCTCCTCCTCTAGATTCCCTTTCAGTCGACTCAAAAGCTACATACACACAAAGACACACACAAGATTTTTATCCAGACTAGCTCTCAAAAATAAAAGGCTGATGAGTAAAAGGTCAAACACTGCAGTGTCTAAAATATTTGTCAGCTGTTTCTTGACCCTGCTTCATGGTAAAATAAAAGCCCTGTTTACCTCACAGTGGTTGTCTAGTTTGGTCATGGTGAGATCCAGGCCCTGATGTTGCTCCATTAGCGTATCATATCGTGCCATCCATCGACTCACTTCCAGCTGGGCGGAGCTTAATGAGCTTTTGAGTTCAGTGATGCGCTGCTGGAGTCCCTCGCTTTGCTCTGACTGCTGTGACTGACTCTCTGACAACCTTAAGAGGAAAAACAAAAGATGTCAAAGAGACAAAAAAAAAAAACAATCAGAGGACAGTAAAGTTATCAACTCAAGTAGTTTTAAATTTTAAAAAGTACCCTACTGTTCTTCCAAGTCCTGATATTGCAGAATTTGACAGATCATCTTCAATTTTACAAGTGTAAAAACCTAATCTTTTATTTGTTTGAAGATAAAATAAATAAATTTACCTATCTGATAATTTAATGTTGCAGCTGGTGAGGGTGGATCACATTTTGACTATGTTATGCTTGGTCTATTATAGTACATCAATTTATCAGTCTAGTTTCACTTTGTATTAATGATCTGAATCGGACTGCAAAGTAAGTATGTTGTATGGTTAATTAATAGAACTAATATTTGGAAGTGAATGTACTGGAGTATAATATAAGTATAATATAAGTATAAATTAGCAGAAAAAGGAATTACTCATGTAGTGTCTCGCAACTGTACTTGAGTGAAGTACTTCAGTAAATCTGCCTAGTTATATTTCATGCACACATAGTTATTCTAAGATTTTCATTTTCACTGCAAATTTAAATAGGTTAATATTATTGGTTACCAGTTTCATTTATGTTATCAACCCTAAAAATAACTAAATGGTTGACCTCTACTCTAAATTTCAAAGCTTGGATCGCGCCTTGAGAAAACAACTTGTAGCTGAAATTATAAAAATGATACTATCTAATATTCTCTCACTATAAATGTTCTGGTATGCTATAACACACAGCATCCAATTACACAATATTTTGCCCATCTAGTTATCCCATTGTCACAGAGGTGATCATACAGTCATAACTTCTTGCAATGATTCGGCCAAAACTTACAAAAAACTACAAGCAATAACTTCAATTAGAAGGTATTCTAAGTTGCATCACTTAGCCATAATCAGCACCTGAATTACATGTGTTTTAGTGATCACTGGTACTTGGGCATTTGCTATTTCATTATGGACCAAAATCAGATTTAAATCAGGTATTTTATTTTGTTTTTAGTCCCTGAACTTTTGATCGCAGTTCATACAAAGCAGTGTAAGCGTGTGTTAAAATACAGTACCTGTCCACCTCTGATTTAAGCTGCAGATTTTCTTGCTGCAGTAATCGATTCTTATGGATTTGCTGGTTTAATTCTTCCTTCTCTTTCCGACCACGTCCTTCCTGCTCCTCCCATTTCTCCTTCTGCTGCACCAAAACCAAATACCTGCATACAGTCAGAGGAGAGGAGTTATTTCTTATCTCTTGATACCAACTGCTGTCACAACTTAAGCAAGTCTAACACTGATGTTTGGTTACACTGTTAGACACACACATGCAGCCATTAGATCAAAATGAGAGCATGTTTTGAGTTCAACTGAAAAGAACTTTGTTTACATGTCCACAAAATGTGGCTACGGTTAAATTTATATTTTCAACCCCTATCTTCCTCCACCTGATCTAACAACACAGGTGAGGGGTGTATGGTTGGAGGTGTGAAGGAGTCTGCCAACGTAGGTCTCTTATCTCCTTACTGTTTGCAATGTTTGCATGTTATTCACTTACTTGCTCTGCTGCGTCCTGTGTTCACTCTCTAGCGCCCTCTGTTTGCTCTTCAGTGCAGTGTGCTGGCTGATCAGCTGCTCGTACTCTTGCGCTTGTCTCTCATGAACGCTCAGCAGTCGCTCATGGTCGCTAAGCACGCTTTCTCTGCCTCTCCATGCCTCCTCACGCTGTCGCTGCCATGTCTCTACCTCTGTCTCCAGGGCGGTGACTTGGCCCTGCAGCACTGCATTCTGGGCCATTAGAGATGCACTCTGGGAGGAAAGCGTGGAGTTCTCCACCTATGACAGAGTAACTTTCATTAGAACTCAGTGATGTATAGTAAAAACACATTTTTTTGAGAATTTTTGTACAAATTATTTTACTGCCATCTATCAGCCCAGTTTCATGGCTTACCTGCAGTTTTGCTGTCTGTGTGTGTAAGGCTGAATTCTGTTCTTGCAGGGTGCTAGTTTGTCGCTGCAGCATCGCTATCTGGTTGTTAAGAGATGTGTTTTGGTTTTCCAGCTGCTTGAGTTGCTCCTTCAATAAACTGCGTTCTGTCTGCAGAGAGGCATTCTGGAGAAAATAACGATGCAGAAACAGTGAAACAGCAAATCGTGGACAAAATTCTAACCCAAAGTTTCCTCCAGATGTTCAAGCTCTTCACCCCATTATTTCTTCTGTTATATTAAAAAAAAAACATTAAATATTCTACACAAGTAAAGAAAAGTCAACTAGTTGGTGTGCGTTTAACGGTGTTAAGGCACGACATGGAGGTAAGCACAACCCGATGTGAACACCTGACAGCTTGAATAATAGATGGAATTATATTACAATCACCTTAGATTCTTGTAATGAAAGCGTAGTTCAATACTCCACTAAATTAAAAGGACGGGTCATGGAAATGACGTAGCAATGGAAAAAAATGGTCCACTCAGCTGGCTGTATCCTGCAGCTCAGATGTTAGCTGGAGAGCTAATGCTATGCTATTAAAAGTCACAAATTTTCACGAAAAAAAAGACTGGTGATTATTATTTGGTGCAGCCAGAAGTTAGGTTGAAGGACCAGACAAAGCTCAGATGAACGACAATACAGGGCTGGAGTGACTAAACGCATTTCTAACATTTTTCAAATTAAACTCAGTGCTAACTAATCCTCTCATGAGGTAAAAATTGCTTAACATCGGACAGTTTACCCAGTGGACACTCAGTTTAATCACTTTATTATACTATAAACCTGAGTGTAGGCTACTTCTTGCAGCTTGTGTGTTACGAGCGCCATCGTGTGAATCTCAGAGGATGTTGCACTGCAGGACAACAGTGTTGAAAACAATACATTCAGATTTTTTTTTATTGAATGTTTAACTAGAACTAGCCTAACTGAGAAGTTCCATAGGTGTTTATATAAATCAGAATATAAATCAGAAATCGGCCAATCAAAATTGGGTATTCACCAAGCCAGTGGTATAATGGTAGGTGTCATTTCATTTCTCTTTCCTATTTTGCATCCCATTCTTTGAAAATTGACAGCTCAGCTTTACTTGTTGTATTTGCTGAGGAGGCTATGCTTTGACAACCGTGATCATCCCGGCCATGGTTACAAATTCAGTGTAGGATGCATTACGAACAGTGATTTAACTTGAGTCGGACTATGTGTGCGTTAAACGGTTTTAATGCACACCTGTCGGCCAATAAGAAATGAGTATTCACCCTGACAACGGCATAAATATGGATAAACAAACACACACAAAAAAGAATAAGTTATGAATCTAGATATGTGCAACACCTTACAATTTTGAAAAAGAAACATGATAAAATGAAATGTGCTATGTCTACATTAAGAAATAAAAAAGGTTAAACTTACGTCCTTTTCCACGTCAATGAGATGATCTTTGATCCTCAGCAGTTCAGCAGTGGCCGACCCCTGATCCCTTATGCTCCCTGAGTACTGCTGGGAGTTGCGGTTTTCTTCACACACTGTCTGACGAGCCTACAGCAGAAAAAACGTTAAGTGCATTTTTGATTAATGTCTTATCAGTATTGCAAAATAATCCTGTCAACTCAATTTTTGTCAATGTTTTTACTTTCTTTGACAAATGTTTTTTCTAACTTCATTATAATTTATTATCAAAGTTTTTTTTATTGCATGTTTTCACAATGTAAAAAAATGCAGAAATACCTAATAAACTGAATCAGATTTAGTCCAAAACAGGAGAACAGAGAAAAAAAAGAAAAACAGGAACAAATCCAACCCATATACCCACCCATCCACCCATCCACCTACCAGACCTATCATATCAAGGTAATGCCAGTCATCTCACCCTCTTATTATCCAAAAACAAATCATGGAGTCACAGCCTCTGCTTCCACCTTCTCAACAAATGCCATAAAAGGCTGCTGGATTCTATAGAATCTCAGCATACACCCTTAAAGAGAAAATCATATCTTCTCCAACTTGATATATAGCATAGTCTCTTTGACCCAGTGAGAGTGCACAGGATAGAGAGGGTCTTTTCATCTTAACAATAACTGAATTGCATTTTATGTGATAAATAAAGGTTACTCTTATTTTTGGCCTGCAAAACACCAAGATTATGTTTTATGGGCTGTTTAAGTCATTTTTCACATTCAGCTCATGTGGCATATCACTAATCCAGTTTAATGCTCACTTTGTGGTGCTTGAAATGGATAAATGAATAAATTGGAGTTAATGTTAGGTACGCAAGCAATAAGAATTTTCATTCCTAAAGAAAATTATTTCTCCAAGTATTATTCCAGCACACAAAATTACATCAGTTAGTTGTTTCAAAAATACACCTGCTTGTATTTTTTGTTTTTTTTTATAAATGTAGTTATGCTTAAACCACACTGATCTTTGTATAGGATCCTCAATAAGACACAAGAATATATATTCAAGCCCTTACAGTAGCTAGTTCATCACGTAGTGTAGCATTGAGTGTGTTGCTCTCTCCTAATTTCTTCTCTAGACTAGAGATTTTCTCCTCCTTTATCTTTAGAGTCTGTTGGACAGTTTCCTCCAGCCGAGACTCCAGCAGCCTGTACCTGCTAACATACACACAGAGGAATTAAATTACACAGCTGGAATTTATTTCTACAAACAAAATCATTTAAATCATAGTGGCACTTTAACAGGGTCAAAGCAGCGGCATTAGAAAGAACTACCTGTCCTCCAGTGTGTGCTCCTCTTGTAGTAGTTTTTCTCTGTTAAGGCCAATCTTTTCCAATTCTTCATTGAGTCGCTCTAACTCAACACTCTGTTGCTGAAGACTAAGCTTCTCTGACACCAACTCCTGCACAAACACAGTCATATTACACAATTATGAAATTCCACATACACATTTGCTGTGCAGGTCCTAGTTAAACATGCATACTGTAGGTTGGTGTAAATATTGGGACAATATTACTTGAATATTAAACACTGGATATACAGCAGCTGGTGTTATCTGCTCAGTTGGATGGAATATGAGAGGTTACATATTTATCACAGTATTTGTTAATAATTTTCTTTTGAGATGGTGACTTTATTCTGGACCTTGGTAATAGTTGTTAACAAAACAGTGTCTCCATGAAGTCAATTTCATAGCTCGGCTGGAGCTTTCCATCATGTTCATCATCTAACATGAGCTTCTTAGCAGAATTAATTTTCCAGTTGTCTTTAAATTCTGTAAATCTCACGAAATGGCCCTTGTAGTGGGATATTTTTCCAACTGCTCTTTAAAATTAAAAAGTGAAACACCTCCTGTTTGTCACAGAGGCATTAAATCTTGGTGAGTCAATTGGAATATTTATTAGACACACTCAATCACTACATTTTAAGCCATTATTTGAATCTTGTGAAAATATCACGTTAAAGGTCAAAAATGAGCTTTGAAGCTCATCTTTTAGGATTACATAGTGAAGTCCATGAGTTGATGAGGCATGTGAACTTGAAACATTTAAATTCCATGACATCTGGACAAATCAAAAAAGAATCAACTATCTCAGCATCAGGTTCAGTTATTAGCCTTTCTGGAGCTTTGTAGTCAATACAATATTCTCATCTTTCCGATGGAAGGAAACCCTTAGCCTTAATGTTGTTTCAGTTTTGCATCCTGACAAGGAGAAAAATGCAGATAAGAGTGTCATATAATTTCTGTTGAATCAAACTGATTGTTCATCATTGTTCAATTGTTCATCTTTTACCGAGTGTATAAAATAAAGTGTGACCTCTGTAGACTTTTTGTGTGACAAATCTTATGCTGTCTCTCTCACCTCTCTCAGAGTAGCCAGAGTCCTCTTATCGATGGTTGCCTGTTTCTGCAGCTCCTTGTTCTCCTTTTCCACCTCCTTGGCCTTGGCAGCTACCTCCTTCAGTCTATCCACTTCCTTATTCAGTACTGTGCCCTCTTTCTCCACTGTAGCCAGTTGCCTCGCCTTCTCCTCAAGCTCTGTCTCTTTAACTTCCAGCAGCGTTCTGATTCTCCAGCTCTCCTTCTCCAAGTGCTTCCTGCTCTTCTCAGACTGCTCCAGGTCCAACTGGACTTTCCTCCTCTCCTTGTCAGTTTCCTCTCTTCTTCTCCTCTCCTCCCTCAGTTCTTCAACTTCCCTTTGCAGTTCTTCTTCTCTGGCCTTCATCTCCTGCCTCTCTTTCTCTACCTCTTCCCTCTCCTCTTTGCTCTTCTGTACATCCTCCTCTAAGCGATGCTTCTCTTGGTTCAAAGCTGCCATGTTCTGCTCAAGCCTCTCTACCCTCTTCCTCTCTCCTTGTGCCTCCTCTCTTACCTCCTCCAGCCTCCTCTGCAGTTCCTGCATCTCTTTCTGTGCCTCTTTATGCTCCTCCTGTAGAGCGGCAAGGCAGGCTGATGAGGAGCGCAGGTTTTCGACAGAGCAGCGCAGGTCCAGGTTCTCCTTCGATAGCAGGCCGCTCTCTTCCTCAAGCTTCCTCAGTCCCTGCAGCTCCCGCTGGGCCTCCTCGGCCTCTCGTTTCAGTTTGTGGATCTCTTGCTCCAGGGAGGATGTCTGCTTTTCTAGGGCCTCTGACCGCTCGCTGCACGCATGCAGAGAGGCAACCTGGGAGCAAAATAGAGAAGTACATCATACAAGTCATATTTATCAGTTCAGCTGGGTTTAATAAATACTTCATTAATTGTAAATAATTTTTTTATTTTTTTACCTCTCTGTTAAGAGCATCTCTGCTCCTCTCAAGCCTTGCTGCCTCTCTCTCCACCTCTTCACATCGCCCTGCTCTCTCCCTTAGCCTCTCTGCCTCCTCATTGGCTTGTTTGAGTTGGGTTTCTAAGCTGGCCAATCGGGAGCTGGTTTCAGTGATGTTCTGGTGCAGCAAACAGTTTTCTGTTTCTACCTCGCGGACCCTCGCCTCATTGTTAGACTGAGCCCGCTCCTGAAGGGATACCACTGCCTCAGACAGATGCTGCTTCTCACTCTCCAGCTCTGATATCTGATTGGATGGGACAGATGGAACAGGGTGTAAAAAATCTCTTATAACTAACATCAACAGTGTTTCCCTTGTGTGTGCATAACTACCTGTCTGTCTTTCTCTGCCCTCAGAGTGTGTATTTCCCTCTCCAAACTCTGTTTTTCCTTCAATATTTCTTCTCCCAGAGACTCCATGTCCTGATTGGTCAGTCTCTCCTGATCCAATAAACCTTGGAGACGCTCCAACTAACATACAAATAAAAAAGAAAAAGCCACTGCAGTCATTAAAAACAAACAAATAAGTAACAAGGAAAGAAAGCATTTTAATTTTTTCTCTGTAACAATTATATCTTATATGTTGTGCAGACCCAGCCAGTGTTAAAGCCATACTGTAGAAGGAGCTTTAACATATTCAACCCTCCTACCTTCTTGCTGAGGCTTTGGTTCTCCCTGTCCAACTCCTGGGTGTGGAGCTGCTGCTCCTGCAGGAGGTGATTCTCCTCTTTTAGCCTCTCTATAGAGGTCTGAAGCTCCCGGTTCTCCTTCTCTAACTTCAACACACGGCTGGAAACACACTCGTTCAACTCATGGACCAACGACTTACGAGCTGTAGCCGAGAAAAATGCCCAGATTTGGATGAAATATAGAATGTAATATTTTTGGACCCACAAATTGATCAGCATATGAAAGAATAGAGCAGAAGGGCAGTGTCTTACTCTCTGTGTTTGTATTGTCATTGTTCTTGGTCATCTGTTCCAGCTCCCAGCCGAGATGAGCCGACTCATTCATACTCTGTTTCTGACTGATCTCTAGCAGCATGTTCTCTTCCACCAGCTCCTCCAACCGTCTACGTTCATTGTCTCTCTCCTGTACAAACCCATAAGTAAGCAAACCTAACTTGTGAGTTATGAGCTAATGATAACATGTGAGTACCTTCAACAGTTAAATACCACTATATTAAACTAAAGGTGCCGGTAGGAAATATCTGATATGAAAAAAACAACATAAAAAAATCAAAAACAAAATGAAAAAAAAAAAAAACAAAGACAAATGTTTGGCGGAGACAAAAGCCCTCATTAATATGGTCAAACATTTGGTCACATTTAGCTTCGTTCAGTTATTCAGGGGTTTGAAACTGCAAATTGATAGAACCACAGATTTTATATATCTAATAAATATGTTTAGGCCACAATGTGTTGTTTTCTTGTCTACTTTACAGTTCTCTTGTTGAAAAGCCTTTATAATTAAAAACTAAATGACATATTGACTGACTGAGGGTAATAATAGTAAAGCTTTATACCATTTCCAGGTCATTTATTTTGGCTCGCAGTAACAGGTTGTCTTTCTCCAATGTGTGCAGTTTATCACAGCGCCCCCTGGAAGCAGATAGCTGCTCTTCCAACAGCACCTTGGTCTCAAGTAAAGTCAAGTTGTCCTCGCGAAGCTCCTAAAAGACCATGTACACACATACACACATACACACTCAGTAGACTGCCAGTGCCAGCAACATAATGTGTCTCCCACGTCAAGAACTGGCATATCCATGCAACTTTAGAAGTTATGATCCTTAAAAGCATTCAGGAAAATCACATAGCTGACAGTAGCCAGTTATATTAACTAGGCTATATATTATGCATTTATATTCAATTAAAATATTTTAATTACAAGTAAGACAACATTAAGTACAGCATGTAGAACATTCAGTCTAATGAATGACTTATAGTGTGTAACTGTGTCTGTACCTCTACTCTGCTCTTGTAGAAGTGAACATCGTTGAGTTTCTCTTTACATCTGGTCAGTTCAGTCTCCAGACGGTCGACGCGGGCTGCTCTTTCCCTCAGTGAGTCCACCTCATCCCGGTACACTCTGACCGAACGAGCCTCACAGGACAGCGACTGGTTCTGAGCACCCATACAAACAGACAGGCACAAACAAAAGCATTGAAACAAGTCAAATAATATACTGGCATTTACCTTCCACCTGAAGAATCTGTATTGAACATTCTGACCAGTAACTGTAAGCCTGAAAGCCATTCAACAGCTATAATGAAACCAAAAAGAAAACTACTGAAAAATGAAATCTCAGAAATTCTATTAGCATCATAAGGTGGATTTCAAGAAGGAATTATAAAATGACAATAAATTAAACTGAACATTAATTAAAAACTAAAATTCAAACAATGAAAGCTTTTTTAATCTGAGTAACAAGTAACAAACAGTCATAAATACATTTCTTTAAGCAGTTAAAGCCATAATAGTGTTACAATTCACCTATAAGAACTAAGGGTGTCTTTACCTTATCAACACACATGAAGGAGTCATTTTTAAATGGATGAGTATTAACTGCATATGCTCCTCTACAAATTCTTTCTTATTGTCTAGCTTACTGAGCTAAAGGGTATGTCATCAATCAAGGCAAAAAAAAAGCAGCCATCAGTTTATCATACTGATAATCCTACCAGCAGTGTAAAACACTGGTGAGCAGCACTAATATGCTTACAAAAACCAAAACCAAAGCTTTAAATCTAGTTGACATGAAATTTAAATTGGAACTTCAGCACTTGCTACATGCTGGTCCAAACTGCTCCCACTAGTCATACATTGTCCACCTCTGACAACACAGGTTATTAGCAGGTCCTGACCTCTTGTTTCAGTCTCTGTAACTCCTGATCCAGACGCTCCACTTCATGTTTAGAATCCATCAACTGCTCCGTCTTCTCCTCCCTAAAAACATACACACACATGCAAGCACACATAAACACACAAACACACACATGAACACACACACACACAACGGGTCAGTTTCAATTAAAAAATGTACAATCCATCATTATGTTGTACTGTAAAATCAGCCCACATCCTGCTAATGTCTAAATAGGTAGATAGTAATTGAAGAGTTTTTCTTTTAATGGTAATGGGATTGGAGACACATATGGTAGACTAGTCTCACTGTAAGTCTTTAATATATCTAGCTTAAGAAATCTAGACAGTATATTTTGCAGAATGAGTTCTAGTGGGAGAGTTTAGTTTATCCTCAAATAAATGGATCCCCTGTGTAATTACATTGTAGATCTGTCAGACAGACAGGATAATAAGCTATGCTGGCTGTATAATAACTTCCATCTGCTGCTTGTAACACTACACTTGAGCCTAAAACCAGTGATACACAAAGCAACCTTTTGGACTCTGATGTGCAACAATATGCAAGGAGCTACTGCTTTAGCCATCGTGAAAGATGTGTTTTTGTGAGTTGCTACTGCAAGAGACAGCTTTCCCATTATGGTTAAAACTGTTGACTTAAAAACACTGGAGAAGTGTGAACTCATTTTAATGGTTCCTGTAGGTTTTTGGACTTTCTTATTCGAATTAGTTGTAAAAGACTCACAGTTCCTGTCTGTATCTGCGGAGCTTGGCCTTGGTATCAGCGAGCTCCACAGATAGATGCTGCTTCTCCTCTTTGGTCAGCCCAGACACAGCAACAGCTGTTTCACCATTATTTACTCCTACACATCCAGAACTCAGCCCACGCTCTGGGCTGCTCAAGCTCAGGTTCCTGCACCCTTCCTGGGGTTGCTGACTGGACAGGTAGTCCCTCTCCTGGGTCAGATCCACAATAACCTGGTAGGCAGAAGTGTTTTTTGAAAACTCATATTTTACTTTTGTTTTCCTGTTGAAAATATGCCAAAGGCACATTTCTGCAAGCTTTAATGTCTTTATATTTGACAAATTTTCAGACATCTGTACATCAGTCGATTTGTTGGTATATTTGAATAGAAAATCTCCTAAACCTTTTAATACTACAAATTTGGACTTTAATCCCAAAAAGCATATACATGTAGCCAAATCAACCTCATCATATTCATCATTTCAGAAGACAGTGGTAACAAGTCTTTAACAGAGATTTATTTTAAGATTTTTATTTTAAGTGTATTTTCTCATAATTATTATTAATGAATAATTTTTTCATCGGCCTGGAAGAACTTGTTTAGTGTGACTCTAGTACCTCACTGGCTTTGTCTCGCTGGTCAATTAGTTGCCGTAGCGACACAGCCATGTTGCGTGACAAAGGTTCAAGTTCTTCATGTGAGAGCTCTGATCCCTCCTCCAGCCAGGACAGGTCGAGAACATTCAGCTGGTTATGAGTAACCTGCAACAGAAACACAAAATATAATGTTATAAAAAATAGCATAAGCAAGGTTAAAATTAGTAAAAAGTGACTTTCTCCTCACACAAAGAAGGATGATTGAGTATATAACCACTTTGTATTTTATGCTGCAAATATATATATATATTTTTTGTTAAAGTAGCTTCCAATTTATATTAATATTTTAATGAACTGTTTTTGGTTATTTTTATTCTATACTTATTACCATTGTTTATTCAGACTTGTTCAAAATGTTTGGAAAACTTTGGATCTTAAAGGAAATTTCAAATTAGGACATTCTTAGTTTGAACAATGTTTGTCCCTACAGCGATACAATAGATCCTTCAGAGTGTCATCTGGGCTGGAGAGGTTAACTCTACGGTAAGCGGAGGTCATCATCCATGGCATCCAGCAGATAACAGCCTGTCTGACAGCCTTATCTTAAGTCAGCCCCTTATTGAGTTAAATAAGCAGGCTGTTCTAAAATAGGAAGGAGCTTTATTAAACATGGCATTCATAACACAATTGACAACAGTCTCAAATTGATTGCTGCTGACCCCAGTGTTAGTGTTCTTCATTGTCAGCTGATGTCAGACATGTTTCATGCTACATGATCATAAAACAATGCACACAGTGTCAGGCATTTTTAGGAGGTTATCATGAACGGAAACATTTAGCTAACTTAACCCCAGCCTCTACCCTTCCTGATATCTGATATCGGATGATCTATTTA
>JAPZDV010000007.1:22723155-22738923 GCA_029814665.1 Acanthurus lineatus
GAATAAAATTAACAAACATGCTGAGTTAACAAGCAAACAGGGAGAATATTCTAAGCAGCGTACAATGACTGATTTAAAGCTGCAACTAACAATAATTATTAAGTTGTATACCTAGTGATAATGCAATGAGTTATGCAGAGATTGGAGGCTTTATGCTACAGCAGCTCTGTCACATGGTGTCAATGCCCCATATTTAGGCCAATATACAACCACCTTTGATCATGTGACTAGCTCCAAATTTCATACTTATACGGATCACAAGATGACTGAACCATCTTCATGACAAGCAAACTCATACTACACATAAACACTGTGAGATGTGTTTGAACAGCCACAAAGTCTTGTTAAGTGGACAGTAAGCAAAGATTATTTTGTCTTTATTTTACAAGTCTCCATAATTTAGATCATAACTATTCATCATGTTCAGTGAAGTTTGGGAAAACACCACAGTCAATATTTAAGCAAGTGACCTCCAAATTAACACCCAGTTATTTTTTAAAAGCATATGCTTGCACTGTCATTTACTGACCTCCTGGATGTGAGAAACAATGGCAGCTTGAGTCTCAATGTCCAGCAGCTTGATTTTCTCGATCATCTCCTCTTTCCGCTCACACTGCACGCACATGCACAAACAACAGAAACACACACACAAAAAGGACATTAAAATAGGAAACATATTTGAATAAATTGTGTTTATTAAAGTTCATACTCCTAAAGTTGCCTGACAGTTGTGCAAAGCAGAACAGGGCGATAGGAAAATTCTGGAAAAAGTTTTTGTGTGGGGTGGGGGGGTGGGGGGTATTTTTCACAGCATCAACAACATTTTCATGTGGCTTTATCAACCCCTCCCTTCCTACGTCTTTCCATTCATTGCTCCCTCACGGCCTTCCTCTTTCCCAAAACCAGTAGAACCAGTACGAGTACAGAGGGAGACAAAAGGAGGGAAGACTGACAGAAAAGGGAGGCAAATGTGGAAGGAGGCAGCAAGGAAGTGAGGAACAGAACAACCATAAGAGGAAGACAACAAAAAGGCAAAATAAAAAAACAACACCATGAGGTGGGTTCAGCGCCATGGGAGAGGTGGGAGTGAGACACAACAAAGAGCTGTAGAACAAACACAGACAGAGAAACCACCTGCGCCCTGACCTCCCACAAGACTAGCTCCTCCTCTTTAATTACACATAACCCAATTAACTCTTAACTCACCATGTCTGGCTAATCTTTAATAAAATATAGGGTTCCTAATTTCTAAATTTGCTAGTTTGCACTCCCAAGTGTGTTGATGAGTTAATATATATTAAATATTCATACATATGCAATGTTTATAAACAATACATAATCAGTTGTTATATTGTCCTCAGCACTAAATGTGGCATCCAATATCAAGTACCATAATTTTGTTTTATAATGGTTATTACTGTGTAAAAACAACTGATGTGACTCCATGTGCATGTTGATCCTGCACTTCCACCAACTGTTCAGTCCCACCCTGCACCTTATCAACAGGCACAATGAGTGGCTGTGCTCAGACATGCAAAACTAAACAGAAATACACTTCCTGGGAGAGACTGGGTGGCACAGTAAGCTGCTGTGTTTGGGCATGTGCTTCTGTGTGTGTAAGCATGTGTGTTACCTGGACAGCACAGCCTAGTATCAGCAACAAAAGCCGTTTCAGATCCTCCATGCTCTTAGCTGGTGAAATAAATCACAGACATACTGTATATCAGAATATCAGCAAGTCTTTGAACATAATGCGTGAAGAAATGATGATGAAAGGTTGAAGATGATTGAGGCTGTTTCACACCTCAGGCAGTGTTACAGTATACTACGCTACAGTCAACCTTTCACTGCTGACTACAGACCCTCTATTGTTGTTAAATTCTACTGAAGCAAAACAGTTTTAACTCTGCAAAGACACAGCAAACATCAACACTTTTAAATCTGTGCTCTACTGCATCTGCCACAATGGTTCTCACAAAGCACTCTTGATTACAAAAACAGGATGGTAGCCAAGCAAACAAAAGATTAATAACATACCATATATGTACTGTATGGTCATGATTAAGTTTTTTTCTTTTTCAGTACAACACATAGAGATAAATGTAGGTATAATATATTTATATCAAACCACAGGAGGCAGGATTAATGATTAGTTTAATCAGTAACAAGGTGTTTGATCTGTGAGAGTGAGTGTTACCTGATATAGGATCCTTAGCAATGCAGAGGATGTTGGGGAGGGGCATGACGATTAACTGCTGTAAGGTCTCCTGCAGAGAAGAGGAGGTTGGGGGGGTTGTTGTGGAGCAGAGAGATAGATATCAAATAAATTTTCACTTTAATGAACACAACAGGAGCACTAGAAACTGTTCATCAGTAGCCAACTGGAGGTCAGCATAGGCACTAAGGTGAGCTATTGACAAAATCAGTTATCAAAAATTTTAAAACAGTTTTAGCATCCGACATATATTTGGGTTGATCAACATAAACAAATTAACACATTAAAACACATTAAAGGGGTCCCTGATATGTCTTGCATTAAAATGGACCAAAAACTTCTTCCAATATTTGCATATAACAGTTTCTAAATTTAAAAGTTTCAGCTTGATAGCAGGTAGGTCAGTCCTCAGTCACACCCTGTTGCATGAAGAAATAGGGTTGGGCAACATGGACCAAAGAAGCATATCTTGGTATATGTTAGTATGGGTTCAATGTTCAGTTGTAAGCAATGACATCTCTGAGATATCACAAGTACTTTTATTAAAAAACATATTAGAAGGGCTAGAAAAGTCTGAAAGTTTCAAAAAATCACATTACTGTTATAATGCCTTTAAAGTCAGGAAAAGACGACACTTATCATTGCATAAAGAAAAACCTAAGATAATATCTTGTCTAAACTCAGGATATGACTGTAATATTGATATGTTGCTTAGTCTTATACAGATTTTTTTTGTGTGTAGCCTATTAAATATAGACTAATGCCACTAACAGAATCTCAAACTCCATCAACAGAAAATTAAGCAAGATGTCACAGCACTTTGCCAACTGTTTGACTGACTTCTGTAAGGTACAGTGTGAAATCATCTCCAGCAAAAAAAGAAGAGCTAAAAGTCAGAGATAAAAATATGTTCTGTTTCAATGGTAGTTGCTCTTAAAGCAGAGACTTGTTTATTCTGGTATCAGAGCGTTGAAGCAGAGTCGTTCTTGTTTTTATAAGAGCTGCTCAGCTTTGATCAAAACACATTTTGTAGAAATGAACCAAAGTCCAACAACCTACTGACCCAGACTTGTGTGCCGACATGTCTGCATGTGTGCACAGGCGAACAGCCAACAGGAAACACCCTGCTGTCGACAAAGTGTGAGTGTGTATGGGTTTGTGTGCGTCAGGAAAGAAACGGCCCACTAGGAGGGAATGCTTTCCATTCCAGAATATCCTCTCCTGTATCCAAAAACACACACAATTGTCCAGATGGGCCAAGAAAAGAAGCAATAAAAACACCTTTTCTTATTAACCACAATATACTGAATGGGATGCAATCACAGATCCTTGTGCTTGAGAAAAGCAGGGTTGCAGTTTCTGTATCAAACAGGTAGTTGTCTGCCACAGCAAGTTGTTTGAGATGAGGAAGCATGACAGGGGAATAAAGTCACATAGGAAGACATTAAGTTTAGATAAAGGACACATGGGAGGAGACAGGCATATGACCCCTGGCTAAGGGAAATGTTCTAATGGGAAAGTGCGCGCGTGTGTGTGTGTGTGTGTATGTGTGTGTGTGTGTGTGTGTGTGTGTGTGTGTTTGGTGTGTGTGTGTGTGTGTGTTCTGGATGTTTTGGGATGAGGGAAGTGACTGTCAGCAGGGAAGGGCTGGCTGGAATAATACACTTAAAAACAGCATACACCTGAACACAGTCTCACACACATTCTTGCAACTGAGATCGATATAAAAGTTCATGCTGGTGCTGTCGCCTTAGCAAATATGGACTGGAGAAACTCATTTATATTTCCTGTATTTATGCTCGCTGTCACAGCTTAATGAGATGCAGGGGTTCTGATCTAGAGTGTCATCTGCTAACCAAGCAAACAAACATACTATCAGCTTACACCTCAGTTACAACTGACTTGCCCAGACAACTTAGAGGTAGACAGTGTAGAGGTAGTGCAATACCTGCAGATAATGTTACACTGGCCTATACACTGGGAGGTAATGAGAGACCCAACTAGCCCCCCTTCCCCCGTCTCTCTCTCTCTCCCTCACACCCACACACACTCACACACAGTACAGTGTGCATAAAACATGTGAGCTGGCTACCAGATGTCTTTCAGGACAGCGGGACTTCAACTGTAACACATTACCCTTGCAGAGGTTTTACCTGCAAGTTTTTGTTTGCTTCACTGAGACACACTGAGCATGAGATTAACAACTGTCTTTGACTAAACACAACATGTACTCTAAAAGAGCATGGGATGATTGAACGACATGTTTTTTTTAGTCAATTGCTATAAATGATACTATTGATTGCTTTAAAAAATATTTATTAAATCAGACAACAACAAGAAAACAACTTGGCTTTTCTTAGATGTATACCACCACTGAGGCAATACCCTTAATGTGTGGCCCAAACATTTAATGGTTTTGAAGAAAAAAAACAACCATGATTTTTCTTCAAAACCCTAACCATTTATTCAGTTTAGGTCTTTATTACTGACCACTGATTCCAAACCTTTGCAAACTCCCTCACATCAAGAGAAAATCATTTTCAGGACTGTTAATTAATGTTAAGACTATAAAAACCTGGTCAGGGTTATGTATCATATACAGGAGCATGGCGTGTCAGTTTACCAGTGTTTCTATACACCATGGTGAAACATCCTGATGTTAACAACACAGCCTCTCTTGTATTCATGTTTTACTTGGATAAATCAAAAGGAAATGTCTTTTCTAATGGTTAATCAGAGACACAGAAGTCACAGCAGGACCAGGCAACTTGTTTGTCTATGTTGAGTACTTTGGCTAGAAAGAGCCCATTATCATTGGGCAATTACTGTGCTGGTTCATCAATTGTTGATGCCCAGCACGTAACATTTACTCAGTATTTTGGTAAAAACTGGTAAAATCTTTTGAAGTTCAACATGTTTTAATCTTTAAATCATAATGTCTAGTTAAAATAAGTAACTGCTTTTAAGCACAGTTTTAAAATATGGTAGATTAAAAAAAAAAAATTCCATATATCCTTTCGGGTTGGCTGAGTCCATCACTGGTTCTTTATTGTCCTTTATTTTGCTAATTTAAATATCTGCCTCCAAAGAGCAAGTAAGATTCACTTTTCAAAGACACGATCAGCAAGAGGCCAGTAACAGAGAGAAGCACACTGGATGAACAGTGTGGAGAGGTAAACATCCACCTCAATCCATTTTTGAGTCCAGGAAGTTTAAAAGTAAACTCTGAGATCTCCTTCAGCTCATAAATGACTCAGTATCAGTGCAACATCCGTGGCAACTGGCAATGTTTAATCTTCCAAAAGTTCCAACTGTGCCTCTATAGCAGCTTGATCCCCAGTCTTCTGCTCACAATATTTTTACAACTGTGGACATCTTTCACACCATCTGTGGATTAAGAGTTAACTTCATTCAAACAGGATTTTGTGATTGCTGGGATAAAGGATCAAAAAAAAAAAATTGTTGGGTTTTTTTTTTTGTCATCTTTGAATGACGTGTTTTACAATGCATGAACAAGGCCAATTGAGCTAGGCATAGTTTGGTTTAGTAAAGGAAAGAAACTTGAATTCAGGAGTACAGCTGTATCTTTCTTAACAGGAGTGCAGTTGTATCTTTATAAACACAGATAATATTTGATCGGAATTTCCAAAATTCCCCCCATTTCTCCAGATGTTGGGATCTTCCAGGCATGTGATCCAGAATCCAACTCTAGAAACCAGAGGCTCCAAGGGATTGTGCAAGGACTTTTAACCATGGCCAAGGTCACCATTAACAAGCTGATTGTATATTATACATGAAACAGATAGTCTCACACTTTGCTTTCAGGCTAACACCACCTGTATCTACCTTAAATACAGCTGTGGTGTATATTTTATATTGTGTGCAGGAAAGATGTCAGTGTGAAATCAGACAGAGTAACCAAAGTGAATGTCTGCCTGATCAAAATGCTCACTTTCTGACTCTTGCTTTGTGTTTGCATCTGTGTGGTTGTGATTTTATGTGAGTAAGTGTGTGAGTGTGTGTGTGTGTGTTTGTGTGTGCGTGTGTGTGTTTGTGTGTGTATGTGAGAGAGAGAGAGTGAGGGTGTATACTTGCTTAGATGTATAGATATTCTACTGTGGCAACATCACCAGCAGGATCTAACACTTAAAACTGACAAGGGATCAATAAAGCCTGCTACATGACCCATTTAGACACACACACACATCCACATAAGGCCTAAATCCATGGCCCACTGACACACTGGGCTCACATTTCTAATCTGAGATCAATAAAATGGTGGCAGCTAACAGCAGATTGGACTTAAACTGAGCTGCAAGGTTCTGGGTCCCACATTATTCTTCTGACTTTCACTAATTTAAGATTCAAAACAAAATCCTCTCCTCCTAAAATGTGCTGTACTAGTTTCCTTTGGTTCATGAAGTCCCATGAATTTTATTCAGCAAAATATTACATTGAGTATCTCAGTGGGCTTTACTGAAAATCTCATCATATAAAGGGTTTATACTTGCACTGGACTTTGGGATAGTCCCTCCTGTCAATCACACATGTAAAAGAACTCCTGGTGTTATAATAAAACTGTGCTAATTTGTTCCTTTAAGTCTAAAATGTTTTTTCTAAAAGGTGGAGTGAGTTTGAGCTTTCAAAGACCAACTGACACAAACAGGGAGACAAGTAAAGGCTCATTCCTTCCTCCATAGTAACTCCTCTACTTCTCTTTCTTGCCTTTGTGTTTTCTTTTGTTGACACAGGGAACATTAGCACTTTGTCTCTGAGCCCTCAGTTGTTCCCCTCTACTGGTCAAAAGGGCTGGGGATGACCACAAGTGCACACATGTCACACACAGCACCATAAGTTAGTGAAATAATTAAAGATAACAATAGATACAACACTAAAAGCCTCACTGTCATACTTCACCCAAACAACACATACAATCACACACACAACAGCATTCCCTCCCACAGTGTCTGGCAATTAGCTGGAGAAAAATAAAACACTATTGACAAGTTTGACCAAGGTCAGCACACGCAGATATGCTGACAGTTGTGCACACACACTGAATATTACAATCCATCCTGTGCGAGTGCATGTGTATGTGTGTGAAGTAGGCCAGAGGATATGGAGTTCAAAACATCCCATGTAGGCTCAGGGCTTTGTCCTGCAGTTCCCACGGTAACTAAGGAGGGGTAAAGTGAGAAGGGAAAGGAGCGAGAATTCTGCTTAAGTTACTACACAACAATAAAATCTCCTTCACAAGAGCTAGTTTAACACTTCTAAATGCAAGAGTGGTCAGATCTAAGATACTAGGTTAATATTACAGTAAATGATCAAACAGAAAGGGTTAAATGAAACAAATGCAGTGTTCTTCTTAGTTTTTCTTGGCAACTACTTACTGACTGACACAGCATCATTGATGGAGTTTTTGTCTTGTCACACCAACAACAAAGCTGTTTGTGTCATAGCTGTGGTATATTCTCAAAAACGACTTGTTTCATAATTTTCATGCAATTTAAACTGACGTGTATTTGATTTTGAAAAGCAGTTAGCCTTCATCAAGGAAAAATGCCAAACAATCTCTAGCTCCAGCTCCTCCAGTGTGTTTGGTTTTGATGCTTCTCTCAGTTTCATATCATTTTGTATCAAACATCTTGGGATACTGCACTGTTGGTTAGGGGTAGAAATCACAGAGTTTCTTAAGATCTGATGCTATCATGATACATTGCCAACCAAACCGGTGGTATTGTGATACAGCGATATTCTATACATTGCAAGATAATTATCTACAGTACATCCAGATGTTTATGTAACCGAAAAAAGACCAAAAAAAAGATAGCTAACGAAGCAGAAATTATGTATTTATTTACCGCATTGTGATCAGGTCACAGATAATGGATAGCTGAAATAAAACAATGTATGGAAAGTGCATTGAGTCTAGGCATGGTACCTCTGTAACACACACACACACACACACACACACACAAAGTAGCACACACAAACACTGTCAACAATGGTCCTCATTCAGCTTTCATAAATTTTTAAAGAACAGCGAGGCACATCTAAGGCACAATATCGCTGCCTTGAAATAACTGAAACTGCATACTGTCCATCATTCTTATGTAAAATATCCATGAACTGCCAGAAAGGTAATAACTGTCACGGAGTGGTGACTTTGGTCAAGTGGCAGTCAAATTGGCAGAGGAATCTTTATGGAGTGCCTGCATGTTTAAATAAAAATACTGATATTTGACCCCAGGGTATTGATAAGGAATCACAAGAAGATGAAATACAAAATATTCTTGTACTGATATTTTGACACAACTCTACTATTGCGAAGGCAAAAGGCTATATGACTATATGGCTATGGCTATTCTGTTATGGTGGCAGTTTTATAGAATAAAAAAATTGATCAATGAGTATGAAAATTCTTAACACATTTAACAATAATCAAACCTGCCAAATCAGCCTTTCAATTGTTAAATATCTTCTGATCTCCCCTCTAATGATGCATTGTTTAATTGAAAAAAAAACAACATTTTCATTATTGATTAATCTATTCTACCTTTTAAAACATCATTCGCCTATAAAATGTTAATAGAAAAGTCTAAAATTTGTCTCTTTGTTGACCTACAGGCAAACAGCAAACCACTTAGACAGAAAAGCCAGAGTGAGAAACGAGTAAACAGCTCAGAGCCTGTGATATTATGTTACTATGCACTGGGTCTCAGTAATGAGGGAACAGAAGGGAGGTGGCAGAGAACCCCCTCCACACCACCACCACCACCACCACCACTCATACACAGCTGGTGTACAACACTGGGGAGACTGGGGGGATTACTGTATGTATGTCTGTTGAGACATCATCTAATTAGGAGAAAGCCAACACCTAGCCCCATTTGAACCACAGGATTTGCTCAGTGAGAGAACTGTGTGTGTATGTTTGCATGTTTTTTTCTTCAACTAAGCCTTATTCTTAGGCACATGACTCACTGACTTAAGGTTATACTATGAGGTGTGTGCAAGCACGTGTGTATGGTTGAGTGTGTGTCAAGGCCAGAGTATTTGAGTATGGTTAGAGATTAACCATCATGGACAGATTAACCCCAAACTGCCCTGTGTGACCCAATTCATAGTATATGCGTGCGTGTGCACACACGCACACACACACGCACACAAACACACACACACACACACACACACACACACACACACAGACAAAGACAACAAAGACATATCATATGTTGTCTTTATTATGTCTGACCTTCATGTGCTACTGAGGATGATCTAAGGTAGAGGTCTTAAACTAAAACTGAAAGAGGTTCAATAACTACAATTTCCTAACCTTACAATGTCATCCAACAGCTTCCTCCTATCTCTGCTAAATAAAACCAACACCTTATATTTTCTTATAATTACAACAATATCTATTTTTAATTTTTAAACTGCATTACTAAAACAAGAAGTCTGTTCCATAAAAAAAAATATTCCTATAGCGAGCACAATGAGCTTGATGCCTGAAAAGTAAAAGAGAACTTGACCACATTTATTCTCCATAAGATTTTTAAAAAAGTGCAAACAGAGCTTTGAGCAGTCCCTTCACATTTTTCATAGTCCTCTTTCTTCCTTTCCTAGCACAATAAACAAAAATAACAAAAACAAGAAGTTTTTGTGGACACAGTGACATTTCACTTGTAACTTGACAAGGGATTTGACCAGCGGGATGATGGCAAAGGATTTGCTGTGACAGTGAAACACATAAAGCACCTATTTTACAATATCTGTGATGCTAATAGAGAATCTGAAAACTTGAATGAAAGAGGAGTTTGTTAGCTCACCCATCACCTTTCATTTAACAGCTCCTTCTTGTTCCATTACCTTCACTGACGGTGAAGGTAATGGAAAAAACTGCTCCCAGACATATTTAAAAATGGCTGAAAATGACTATTGTTTTGCTCGAAAATTATGTTTTGATGATTGATAACAGTAAACTAGTTCAGCTAACTGAACATGTTTACTTCCGGTGACTACCCTACCTACTTAGGTATTTTTTCTCTGGTGGCAACATGAACCAGTGAATGACCAACTTTGTTTTGGTACAACTAAATGATTATATCTAAAGAGTATTCTTCTGTCTAATGTTGTAAAAGTAATTTAAATTGTAATTATTTTCCATAAATCAATCTTTAAGCCCATACTGATGGTTTATGCACTATCAGACATCTAACATCTCATCTTGTCATCATCTACATAAAAATGATGACAGGAAATAAAACAGTCATTTGTGTCTTCTACATCTAATGGTCTTCCTCTGCTTTCAGAGCTCCAGAAAAAGCTCACCATGGACCTTTGATTTGAGAGGATCTTGTTTGACTGTTTTTTATGATCAAGAATACACTTTAATGATCAAATGTTGCTTCATTTCAGGAATAAACATTCTTGCCATGCTTGACATTACTAAATGTTTTTGAGTGTAATAGTTCCTTATTATCATAAGTGGATACCAGCAAGCAAAATATGTACACAAGTCAAGAAGCAAAAGATCCAGTTTGTAAAAACAACTGAATGAAAAGACTTCTACTGTAAAGAAGGAGAGATGACCTTCATTGGAAATTAAGACAGTGTAAGCTGTCCTGTCAAAAAAAACAAAAAAACATTTAAGTATACTTGTCATAAACCAGAACATGGGTTAGATGAACTGTAATACAGTTATTCTGAAAGGGGCAGACACCAAGCCAACATATAGAGGTATTATAAGAAATAAGAAATTAAATTTGAAAAAATGAAGTTGTGTCATTTTAATTGTAATTTTCAAATAATAACACTTAATCATACTTTTAGTTTTGATTATTTTCTGTCACCAGAGGCTTCCCTCAAGGCACATCCTGCAAGACCATGCATCTTTTCAGCTTTCCAGTTTGTACTCCGCTGGGATCAGTAACTTCAGGTCAATTGCTGGTTTTCCATTTTTCTCTGTGCAAAGTTTTTTGTCAGTATTCATGGTTTTGTACTCTTCACCTTATGTCCTCTAGGCACTTTTCTAATTATGGTAAAAACTTGTTCATCACCATTCCTAAACAAAATAAAAGCTTAAGAGGTATCAGATCTTCTGGGCATTGGTGAAAAGCTAAATCCATCTAAAACATATCAAATAAATCCTACAGAGCAGTTTGTCGCTTAGTGCTGTATGTACAAAATTAACTTCCTTTAACATAAGTAACAGCCCACTGACACACTCATTACAAGGGCACAGTATCACTGTTTTACAGAGATTAAAACACCAACAACTAGAGGCAACAACATGCAAGCAACACACTCCATCACTGTGTGGGATTGGAGCTCAGAAAAAGTGAGTGTGCTTGTGTGTGAGAGGGTGAGAGCAGGACATGACAGCAGCTCAGCCAAATCAACTGTATCTGAGCTTCTTATCTTTGACCTTTACAAAAAACACACCATGAGCATGCACACTCACGCACAAGGGATTTATGTCTCTGACCAAAGGTTCTGATTAGCTTTGAGAAGATGGTCATTATAATATGGGCCTAACATCAGTATGGCAAAATACAGACGTTACACACATGCCATAGTTTTAACACATCTCTTTTTGTGAGCAAAATTTGTTTCTCTTTCTGTGTCATGCTTCAAGGCAATCAAGCTAGTTTTTAATCATTCTGTATGTTATGTCATCAGATGTAATACTTGTGTACAAACAGGGCTGCTCTAAAATCTAATTTTCTTACTGATCTGATGTGTATCACAGTACCATACAACTGTCTGCGCAATCTACAAGCTATCCAGTAACTAGACAATTGTTTAAGTGACAATCTATCTTTTTGTATTGATGTAGCTTTAATGTTAGTGTCAATGAATGCATAATGATAATTTTTTTGTTACTCTGCAAAGGGTATTTGGCTTTCATATTTTACACTCTTGGCAACTTTTCTTGAAATGAAAACATGCTTTTCATCTTAATTTAAAGGATAGACTATTTTAAGAATCTTTAAAACCCAGCAAGGTCGAAATCTTTCTGCAGCTACACCGTCAAAGCGTTTTGACACATACCTGTTGGCCAATCAAGAAAGAGTTTTCATCCACACCAAGACAAAGGTTTATTTAATGTACAGTCTGGATTTCTGCTTTAAAGTCTTGATTTTATTTCACTTCTATGTCTTAAAGAAATTACTTTTGGTTGTGCTGGCCCCTAGTATGAGCTGCAGCTGCAAAAGGAAACACTGGACATGAGGCCAAACATTAGCAAAGTTGATTATGTTGTCAGGAAGTGTCTTGTGGATAATTTGGTCCCTACTGTGAAAACATGCCAGTATCCAGTATGCCAGAATCCATTCTACTGTAGATAATGTAAATCAAAGCCAGAACAATTCTTAAAGTTCATTTGAAAGGCTACGACAAGAATGTGAGTGAATTTTGTAGCACAAAAACATATTAAAGGGGTTGAGAGTAAGTGTGAAGTTGTCAGAGACAGTTATATTTTGTGGTGCTTTTCTAAAATTTTAAGCAATATTTTCCTTTATGACAAACTTTTCTGAAGCAGTTGGTGTGTTAAACAGACAACCAAAATGCAAACTCTGCTGTTAGTTTACTTAGACATCAAAGCAAACTGGAATTACTGCCTTGCAGTGTTGCTAAATACCAAAGCAGTCTGGCTGCAGTTTACAGCCATATCTGTCCACACTCTACATATACCGTTACATAATAGATGTATTCATAAATTCATATATATAATATTGATGATATACACTGTACTAACAAGTAATAAATGCCTCACATTTGCATTGGATTTGTTTCCAAGTGGCTGATCATGCTGTTACTTCCTGCTCCTATTGATCACTGCAGATTGTTGGACGTCAAGCAAGCAAATTAAAAAATGATTGGCCAGCAAGTGCGAGGTTGATCCATATATCATCATCAATACAGTTCACAATTGCCACACACGCAAACACAACTCTTGTACTATTTTTGTGAGGATCCTCCCTGACACGACATTTTCCCTAGCCTGTTACCCTGACCCCAATCACATCTAATAGCCTAGCCATAACTTAAGTGAACCTAATTATGAACCAAACCCTTAAAATCATACCTTAACCTTCAGCTAGTCTTTTGAAGTTGTGAAGAACAGCTGAAATGTGCTCACTTTTCAAAAACACAAACACTGATGCAGTTAACGAATGTATATGAATGGGTTGTTGTTGTGTGTTTGCCTTAAGGGCATGTAAATGTTAGTTACATCCACACTGAAACAGGCACATCAGAAGACAAACACATGACACATGACAGTGACAATGGATAAAGAGACACACACATACACACAAGCGCACATGTACGTACAGCACGCATATATTTACACCCTCCAGGCAAAGTTAATCAGCTGAAGACACAAGAACAGCTGCCTCTCCACATGGAAAGACGGACAAGTTGCATACCAAAAATAAGTTCAGTAGAATTGGTAAAACTACTTAACCCAATTTCCAGATGCAGCAATATGAAGAGACACACCTTCAGATAGTTGACTTGGTTAAGGCTTTTTGTATGGGTGAAGAAGACTTCAATGGGGACTAAATATCGTATATAATGTTGAAAATATGGACTGCTGTGACACTATGGAGCAGTTTGAGAGCAAACAATTAGCACTGTTTGTCTATGTTCACATACCTGATAGTATGTCCTGATGTGTCTGGTGAGAACAGTAAGGTTGTGAAGGCGGAGAGACACATCATTGTTCACATTCTTGCTCAGCCTCTGATTGGTTGGGCTGGGGTCACTATTGGAGACACACAGACACATGGACATTATTCATGGTGATATAAGAAAAAGATCCTTACACACACACGCACGCACACACATGCACACTTACACACCCAAGTCCGGGGTAACTTTTGTGCAGTAGAGGGATTTATACTCACATTAACACACATCAGACTGTGCCAGACTGATTTGCATATGAAGAGGGGGGCGTGTACACTGTCTGACTAACCTACTGTGATGTCATGATGTCAGTTTGATACTGGAGCTCAATTCCCATCTAGCAGAAACAATTATAAACATAAACAGACTTTCATTCTTTTCATTCTGCAAGCATGTTTGCTCGCTTAAATGAAGCCAAGACAACTTCAGATTTCATCTGCCTCAGTGGTTGCACTCACACTGACATCTAAAGTCTTTTCAGTGCTTAAACTTACACTGACAATTCAAACTTTTCACGTTCCAGGCTTCTATAAAATGCACACTTTTTCATTTTTTTCCTCAGTCAGCCATCCACCAGCAAAGTCAATTAGAGGTGCCCATAATAATTGAAAAATTATTTGCAGATTTCCGCCCAAGCTCAGAATCTGTTTTTTGAAAGGTCACACAGAATAATAGGTTCACTGACTGACTGATTTAACAGTTCACTGGTTCACTGACTGACTGATTTCCAAACTGCCACTGAGTGGCTTTCCTTTAATATTCCTCATGGCTCTTCCATCCTGTCTCCTCCTCTGTAACCCACTTTCCCTTAAATCCTTACCAGTTCCTAATCACCCCCCTCCCAAGTTAACCCACCCTACATTTAGTGTGTGGAAAACAATAGGGAGATTACCATTGTTTCTGAAGACAATAACTCACATATGAACATTTGGTCTGATTGGGGACAAGTAATTGTTTTTTTTTTGTGCACAAGTATCTAGGTTTCATTATCATCGATGAGGACAATGATGTGTCTCCTGTGCTCTGGATGCCGTCTGTCCACTCCAAAAAGAATTTAAAGATTCTTTTTTAACAAACAAATCTCACTCCAAAATAACAAACAACAAAGAGCCAGCATATAAACTGGTATTGTGTGTGTTAAAGGTCTGATAGATGGTACTTTTTTGTGCCTTATAGCTATATATAGCTCATATAGTTATATAAAACTTCACTTTTATCCAGAGACAATTAAAAACTCGTCAATAAATCAATTGTTGCATTGGCTGACATATATTTCATTACCATTAAAACTGACAATACTGTTTATTTGGACACATCTACAGCTTCACTTCTGTTGTGCCAAACATTATCACTTTCCGCCAATGACAACAGCTCTTGACAAGTGCACTATTTAATCTTCTGAGAGTAACATTTACTTAAAATCTACAACATCAAGCTGTTTTATAATATTATTTAAACAAGACTGAGGGTTGGTTAATGCTCTGTCAGGGCTAATTCAAAAGAATTTTTTCTCAACCACGGCAGAAATCAAAAGTGTTTATGGTAGAGATAGACCGATATGTTTTTTTCAGGGCCGATACCAATACCGTTTTTTAGTAGTCAAGGAGGCCGACAACCGATATTTGGAGCCTATATGCATTGGCAGTGCAAGTGAAAATATTGGGGTCAAAATTTTTGAATAATACAAACTCCAACACTTAACTTCATTTAAATGCCTTTAAGCATATGTTTGTTAAACAGCTTTTCAGATTTGCAACATGTTAAAGGGTTTTTTCTAATCTTAGAAAATAGACATCTTTGTTTAAAAATTCTAACAAAAAGTGTATGGAGATCCCAGGCTCAGCAGCATGTCTTAT
>JAPZDV010000007.1:22764164-22779014 GCA_029814665.1 Acanthurus lineatus
TCACCCAAGACACAGCAGTGTGAAAGCGCCACTGCCACCTATTGTAGCGGATGTGCAATTACACTTTATTCTGGTACTGCAATGAAAAAGCAAACGGTAGTTTCGCCATGCATTTTCCCCGAGGTCACTCGCACCCCCTCTGGCATCTCACCCCGCCGCCCCAGGGGGGCGCCCCCCACTATTTGAAAAAAAATGGTTTAAAAGTGCATGAAGTGCATGAAGTGTGTTGAAGTGTGTTTGTGTCATTTTTATCTTTGTAATACACTATTCATGCAGTATGACTGTGTTTCAAGTGATGGAACATTTGGCTCAATTTTGCTTTGAAACCACAACTTTTTCCAACAGCACTGACATTTAGCTGTGTAGTGTTAACTGCAGGCATGAAAACAGGTCAGGGGTGAAAAAGGTGAGAAGGATACAGTCCCTCTAGGGGGATTCGGGGGCATGCTCCCCTGGAAGAGAATTTTGAATATTTCATATTTAAAAGCATTAATCAGATGCATTTTGAGAGAAAAATCAAGCAGAATTATGAGACAGTATGAATGTATAATAAAGTATCTATATATACACGATCACATTATGCTATATAAGAAATGAGACTGACAACTCCTCTCATGAAATGTGCAACAGCACAACTTTAATAGAGTAATAGTGGAGAAAAAAATAAATAGTACTCAATAGTTATCAAAATAGTGCAAGAATAAGATACTACTGTCCACTCCCTGGTGATACATTACTAAATAACATTACATTCCAATGAGTACTCCCTGGTGGATACATTCTGAAAGACATTGATCCAGGGCAATAAATAGATGTGACAGCATATACGAGGCCAAGGAAATGTACTTACTGACTCACCGAACACAAAGGTTTTGTTATTGGACAAGTATAATGCCACACCTTACCAGTGCAACGCTGTAGTTGTTATAAAGAGTATAAATAATACTGTGTCTCTGTGTCTTAAAGTGGAATATAGCTAACATTACGATAGCTATATTCCAGTTTCCAAATCGGCGAGGCGTCTTCTTTTCAGCTTCCAAATGCTTTGGTCTGCACAAGCGAACTGCTTGTACACTTGTACAATCAGGTAGCAGTATTCCCCTACCTTCCCAGAGAAAAAACTGCTGGTGCGAGGCCCTTTGCACTAATATTTCCATGCTCTTGCGCTTGTAAAACTATTTTGGTTTCAAAACGGCAAATTTTGCTGAAAAATTGAGTGATTTTCATGCCTGTAACTGAAGACAAAGCTGCCCACATAACTTAGGGGGCACTTTGTTGTCTGTGACCCCAGTTACATTTTCTTTGACATTCTGAGTTGTTTTGAGTGTCTGAGGGTCCCTAACCCTCTCCAGCACTTATACAAACATTTCTGAATGAACGAAATAACTTTTACTGAATTCACCTCAGAGTCACTCTGTACAGTGTTTCTACATGGCTAACAATATAATGTGTCTTTTAATTCTGTTAAAAAGATATGGTGTTTAAATTATACTAGCAAGTATCGTTTAGTATTGGCTAAAGCTTGCTGGAAGATTAAAAAATTGAAGGTTTTGTTCATCCATTATTCCCATTTGATATATCAAATATATTATCTAAACCCACTTATGTGTTAAGCTGATTCCAGTTCACAACAGCAGGGGAAGAGCTGCCACACATGGACACACAACAATTACACTGCCCTCAATTAACCTAGCCTGCCTGTGAGAAGCAACTGGAGCACCTGAAAAAAACCTGGGCAGGCAATGTGAATCCAAGTCATCCCTAAATGAGTAACTACAGTTGTCAATTAAAGCAAGTGATATAGAAGCTTAATAGAAAGGATGTTTGCTCTCCATATGAACGCACTTTTCCTTGAAGTGAGTAAGTGAGAGTTGGTCTTACCAGTGGGATGTCTTGGGCCTTCTCTATGCGAACGATCTTGACAGTCTCTCCTCCCCACTGGGTCAGTGTTTCTCCCTGGGTGGGCAGCGGTTCAGGCTGCATTTCCCTCTCTGCTATGCTGTCATGGGCGAGGAGCAATGACTGCAGAACACACACACACACATATGCACACGCATGAATGCACGCATGCACGCACAAAACTTAGCTATAGGATTGAAGCAGTGACAGTCACTATGGGATTCTTTTGTTTATGTGCTTATACAACTTTTTGTGAGTACATGTATGTTTGTGTGTCTACCTGGATGTGTGTGTCTGACAGCAGACTGTGGAGTTCCAGTCCCTCTTTGTTCTGACTTGGCTGGATAAGATTCCTGACCTGAAACCATGGCAACAATAGACATCACCAGTGTCATCCTGAGAAATATTACCATAGCTATGATATATTATCACTGAAGCAACTGCAGACTTTTCAAAACATAATACAATCATTTTGCAATGAAGGATTACTTGTTTTTTTATGTTCTACCACTGTTGCACACCCTGAGACGAAATTCCTGCAAAATAATTAGACGTTTATCTAAGCTGTGCTCAGATTGCAACAAATTAAATCCACTCATTCTCAAATTAGGGAGGTGAATTTTGTTTATATAGCCAAAATCACAAATCATTTATTTTACTCAAGGTCTTACAATCTTCCCACCACTCTCTATACTTAGACCCTGAGTTTAAAGGGAGAGAAAGAAAGAGGTCTTCTAAATGAACCCTCTAACAGGGAAAAATGAAAGAAACCTTATTCCTTGTTTACTTCTAGTGAAGGAGTAATCTAGCCTGGGAAGTTGGTTGGTATCTCTGTCATGAACAAATAATGTGATAATGTGATGTGGGCTACAAACAGCATCTCAACACTCTTCAGGAGCTGGGCCACAATATAATAATTAAACAAATATTCAAATGAAGATGTAATTAAATATAATGAATACAGGGAGTTCAATCTGGATAGAAAAACAAGCAAGGAAGAGAGTATTGAGATGAAAGCAGCATCAATATGCTGGGATAACAATACATTTGCCTACTGAAAAGAAGCAGAGGATTTAAAATGTGTCAGGAAACATCTTGGCTTTAGGTTAAAGTTCCCTTTCAATTAAAATCTGACCATCTCATCATGCCTTTGTGGTCTCTTATACATCCTACCAGGCAAATCTGGTGTTGACATTAGCAGTCCATGTCATGGCTGGGAATTCCCCCCTTAAACCTCTGTTTACCAATGACAGTCTCAAAAAGGCAGCCTCAGACTGAGGTTTCATAAGTCATACACCTATAGAGGTAATCCTGTCAATGAGTGGACAGTTTTTTTGGTGCTCTGCATACCGTTTACACACTATGGCAAAACAAATCTCTGTGTGTCAGAGGAGAAGCTAGCGCTAGTTGGATCTACATAACTTCATTATTAGATGACAGCTAATGTAATCAAGCCAAAGACATCTTTCATTGTTACCTTCTATAGTATAAAGAGTGTAGCATAAAATGCATTACTATTCTAAATGCCCACTTACAAGCAACCATGTACAGTTTGGTTCTCTCCTTCTTCTTCAGAATCTGTATCTGCTCTAAGAATGTATGAATTTTGTCATTATTGTGTACATAAGTTGCTTGCAAGATAATGCAGAGAATGGAAGGTGAGACAGCATCAGAAGGGTCGGGTGGGATGGTTGCTGGTTGTGAGAGTGGCCATGGTGAGGACCTCAATAATAGCTTAGCAAATACTAAATGAGGCTTAAGGTGTAGTGTGATGTTTAAGCAATTATTAGACATTAATTGCAGCCATTTTTTTCTAAGAAAAAATGTCTAAATATAATTATGATTAACATAGAGGACATTTTAGGGCTTAAAATAATTGCAAGAGTAGGTCTTTAAATATGTTTTTTATCTTGTCACATAACAATTTGTGTAAAACAAGAAAAGAGTATCTGTGATAATAATCCATAATTTCAGAATGCATATGGATTTGAAGTTTTTCTGTGCGCCACAGCTCTAGCATAATCTTAAGCTAACAGGAGAGAAAGTATGTTGTGGATTTGAACTATGGTAAGACATCGTGAGTGCTGAAATTGTGACTGTTATAATATTTATCATTTCTTCTCCACTCCATTAACAATAACAAAGGGACATGCTTCTGGGAGTTCAGTATGAACCAAAGCTTTTCTCCATTAAAGCCAAATACAGGGCAAGGGGCGGAGACGTCAGCTTGAAGCAGAAATAATGTGCTGCTCTTTAATGAGAGCCCATTGAAATGAGCCATGAACGGCTCGAACAGCTAGCCAACTCAACACCGTGGCAGAAGAATAATTGCAGTACTGATCAAACTAGCACTGTGGTTGTTGTCCTAACTGGTTATCATCAACCTGGTCTCATCTAGCAGTCATCCATAAAAAAATCCAACTTTACAGAGTCACATTTTCTACTTTGTTTTACCAATAAGTTTAAGATTTAAGTTTATAGTTTAAGCTAAAACTGACTTTGGTATCATCCAAGAATTAGTCAGTTGTTTCAAAATATCACAGAATGGCAGTTGGCTGATGGGAATGCATGTATATTTGTATATGGAAATTGTGTGTGTATGAACAGGCATGCAGTGTAAGCACCAGTGTTTAGGCTCTAATTAATACAGAACAGTGCTGCTCTGTCTCCAGCCTCGTTATCAACACTAACTGACCTTGACTGTCACTGTGTGTGTGCTGTATGTGTGATTGTGCTTGTGTTTGTGTGTCAGTGTTTGACTGTTTGAGCCTCTCGCCAGATCGACATGATGCACATTTATATTAAAAGAAGCAAATTTGGACAAACAAGTTTTACCTCCATGGCCAGTGGAAGTGCCTGGTGTGTGTGTGGGTATGGAGGAGAAGGTCGGTGCATGCTGGTGGCAACTGCATTATGGATCTTCAGCGCTGACTGGAAATCAGACTGAAGGAGAAAAAAGGACACGAGAACACACAATTTCATGTCTTTCTTTCAATTCTCTACATCCAAATTTACATTGTATTATAGCTCATCTTTTGATCATTTGCAGTTCTTTTGAAAAAAAAATTGGAGGGCTGGGTAGTCAGGATGAGCCCTGAAAGCTAACCAACCATGACCAAACAAAGAAATGCTTTTGCCTCACTGCTAATCAAACTGAAACTGACAGTTCAACAGACAAAGCAAAACGATTAATAAAAAAATCACTGTTAAACTAAGACCGTCAACTCTCTTGGAAAAACATGCACAGCTTCCATCAAAGAACTGATAAAGATGTGTTGCTTCAAATGCAGCTTTAAGATTGCAATAAGACGCAGATCTGCATGAGGTGATAGATCAGTGTGTCTGTAAGTAAGACAGTTGAATCTGAAAATGTTTGTGTCCATACAAACATTCGTCAGATACTTTCCGCAACACTGACATGAAAAACTTTGAATAACCTTTCTTCATCTTCTTTCTTTCTTATTTTGCAAAATAAAAAATCTTTCCTCAAAGGAAAATCTTTCCTCATCATCTCACTCAGCCAGTGAGATGATGAAACATGACAATGAAAGCTGATCTGACAAAGAGTACAATTATGTCATTGATTACATCTTGTAATCTAGAGATATAAGCTAACGTGTGATTGGCCAAAGCAGTGCATTGCCTAATGAAGGTGCATAGACAGACTCTCAGCATTTTATGCTGGAAAAACTTCTGTTCTGTCCCCACCTGCCCTACATGATCACTTACACTGTTTTTTCAGCTCAACACATAGTTAAGGAGTTTTTGTGTGTTTGTTGTCAGACGACCTAACAAGCATAATGAACAGTATTTTATCTAAGCTCATAAATGCTACATGTTGACCAAAAAGAGTCTAATACACAAAGGTGACTGCAAAAACAAGCTGAAATACAGGTCTGCAACTACAGCTGTACTCTGTTTAAATTAAACATAGGGCTGTTCATTCAGGCTTGATTATCATAATAGTTGCCAATTGGTGTTTGGGCAGTCAAATAACTAGTTGACTATAAGTTTCAGCTCTTCTAAAATTACTTTTAAAATTAATGCTCACTAAGAAAGTTACAGGTGACACAAAGATGGCTGCACAATAACCTGGGAAGCCTTCTAAATGAGTTGTTTTTGGAAAAATGTTGGTGAAAAGACAGAAGGCCAAAAAGATTATTTAAATGAACTGCATTTATAAGGACATGATCTAAGTCAAACAAAATTTTCATTATCATTATTGTTAGTAAAAGCCTAAAGGACAGTTCCAGTAAACAACATCAGCACTGCTAGAGAAATATCACACTTACAATATTCCCCACTAACTGTGCTGAACAAAAACAAAGGTTGGTGAGTGGGGGTGGGTGGTGGTTGGTTGCAGTTTTACTTGACATATGAAATCTTGATGATGTCTCTGCAAGGGGCATTTAAGGCTTTCTGACCCTGACAAATTGCATTAGGTTAGAAGAAAAACTTGAATTACTGTTTTTATTAAAAATATCTAACTTTAGAATATTTAATATTTGAAACACAAAGTAGCTTTAAGTCCAAAACTATTTAAATTGTGTACCTGTGCCCTCCAGCCTTCTCTTTCCATACCAAACCCTCCATTGTTACTTTAGGAATCTTTTTGAGGCCTCTGTTGTCATGGATGCTCCAGCTCAGACAGTGTTGATGACACTGCTTCATCTTTGTAAATCCCTTCTACCTCGAAGGCCAGAAAGTCTCTAAATACCACAGTTACACATAGACTAAAGCTCTTCCATCTAATTCCTTTTTTATTACCTTGTTTAGTAGTGCAAGAACCAGCTCGATGTCATTCTGACTCTGCTGGTCAGACAGGCAACCCCGGACCTGCTTCAGCGACAGCAGCAACTCCTCCAACTCTGCAAGAGAAATAAGTGCATTCACATGAACCAACCTTTGACTTTTGCATATAGATCTTAAAATAAAAAGAAGAGAGACTTAAAACAAGTGAAATTTATTTCAGTATCAGATGGAGGCAAAAGCCATCCAGCATGTCCACACATTAGACCAATGTATGAGTCAAACACTACAACTCATTTCCAAGTCAAGACTTTGCTCTACACTGTGTGTTCTTGTTTGTGTGTGTGTGTGTCAACATTACCACCCCTAACAAAGTTTTAATTAAGTCACCCTCAAGAGCCTCTCATGTCCTTCTCTCCCTCCCTGAGGAATTTCCTCTCTGATGGCAGGCATGTCTTTCTTGCATTCCTTTCTTTTCCAGTCAGCTTTCTCCCTCTCCCTCTCCCTTTTTTAATATTATCCTCCCTTCCTTTTTTCCTTTTCTACATCCCTACTTGTTTCTAAAATTCAGAGGATCTTTCAAGTTTTTAACATCCCTCTCACCTTTACCTCTTTATTCTTTCCTCTTCCACAGGGGCATCTCTACAGTTCTATGATCTGTAGTCCTGAATGTGTGTCATTATGTGTGTGTGTGTGTGTGTGTGTGTGTGTTTTTACCCAGCAGTGCGTGTGTGTGCTGGCTGCTGAGCGCTGGCTGCTGCGATGTGTATGTGTCTTGCAGGAATGTGGGGTTGTCGATGCCGATGTGGGGATGCTGGGAGAGCTTCCTGAGTCTGAGCGAGGCGTTCAGGTCCAGCTGCCTACCCTCCTCCTCTCTACGACGCCGAAGGTCCTCCTGACAAACATTAGGACAAAGTAAAGCATCACAGATATTGTTTTACTTGATATAATTTTAGAAAAAAATAGGTGTCAATTTATTCCACCAGCCTCTCTACTTTGATGCACTGTCAACATAATTCAGCTTAAATTCTGCCACTAATTCAAAAATCTGTTGATCTTTAACAAAGATCAATCAGTCATTATACTCATGTTAAGTATAATTTATATTAACTAATTTCTTTATGAAAATGAGTAGTTCCAACCTTTCTAATTTAAAAATAAGCTAACACTGGATCTGCTCTTGTTGACATTTGATGGATTTAATGATTTGCCGCTTTCAGTCAGTGATAAATAAAGTATCTTGGTCTTTTAAATAAAGAAGAGGTCTAAGATAGTTTGGGGGAAGAACATGAGTCTGTATAACTTGCAAAGTTTGAAAAAACAAGGACTGGCTGTGTGTTTTTGCTGTTCTTAAAGATCAACATAGTAACAGAGTGGAGGTCTTTTGTACATTTACAATCTAGGATACGTATCTGGGATACAGTCATCTAACTGGTTATAGATGTAACTCACAATTAAATGGGTTTAAGTTATAGAAATTATATAACTGAAATGTGAAGTAACATGTGGCTTAGCACAACTCAGTGGGTTTACACTGCTACTGGAAACACAAATCCATGCAGCATGATTTGACTCACTGTAGTCAAAAGTGTTGATGGAAAAGGCCCAATAGTAAATGTCACTGAGCAGTCAAGATGGGACAAATTCCAACAAGACACTTTTGGGGCAGTTAATTCTAACAATGTATAATATTTTAGAAACATAAGACCTAAACCATAAAAACCAAAGTGATCTCGAAAGTACAATATTCTCTGCTCAAATTTAGTGCAGCAGTAGGGTTAAATACTTTTAGCACAAAACGGAAATTAAAAAAAAATATTTGACTCTATTTTTTTCTGTCTCCACTCTTTTTTTGCACTTCCTTGTAAATGAATCTGATCAACCGTGGTTGTCTTTTAATATACTTTATAAATAAATAGGTAAATGTATATGTAAACATACCTGGTGCTGTCGTATCCTCTCCAGCTGTGCAGATCTTCGTAGTGGTAGCGTTCGACTTCCCAGCTCTCCTGGGCAGTCGACAGCCATTTCTCGGTGCTGCTGCCCTCCCCCGAGCTCTTCATCTCCTCCTCCTCCCTCCCCAGCAACATGGCCGTTTAAATGGGAGGTTGTCATCCTTTACACGCACCAAGAGACTAACGTGGATGAGTTTGTGTGACTTCCAGAGATGTAGGTATGTATCTCTATCTATGAGTGAAGTCTAGGAGGGCAGTTCAATAAACAGGGTGGCCATGACACCTTCACCTGTGGAGAAGGCAGGAAAACGGTGTCATTAATAAAAATTTGCCTGGTGACAATCAGCATCCCTACATTCCTCCACTATGGATTACAAGACATTCAATTTCACATTTTACATTTGTCAGTCATATCTACACAAATTTCATTATCAGCCCCAGAGCTCATAGACAGTGACAATATTTATTTAACTTACTGTCTATTTACAACCAACAGTCTGGAATGACTGGTCAAATCAGGTTTGATAAGTGTCCAGTCTGCCACAACAAACACAGTTTGCGTGACGAAGTGACTTTAGCATGTCATGCTGGTGAATGTTGCAGTATTCCCACATTTTGGCAATGAAATTGGTGAGCAAACCATTGTTATTGTAACAAGGAATAATGAAAAATGAAATAGTTTGACAGTAGATGTTTGACTTAACATGCTAGGAGAGCACAGGTGTTACTAATAAAATTAACAAGAGGCTGCACAATTAATCGACATTTTATCGAAATCGCAAAATGGACAACTTCCATTTTTGATTTGTAAAGGATGCAGTATTCATTCAAGGAGATGTGAGTGTCAAAAAACAATTTAAATCAAATATTGTGCTACTGCAGGGTTGTCCTGGCCTACACATTATATTTCTTTAGAAAATATCTTTGTTTGGTACAGATTCCTGCAAAATTAACACAATCACTTGAATATGTTTTTTTGATGAAAATAAGAGCAATTACACAAAAATTATTGCAAATTATATCACAAATGCAATATCAGTCTAAATAATCACAATTACATATTTTTTTCAAAATCATGAAGGCATAATTAACAATGACTAGTAATGCGTTCAAGTGTCACAGTAAGCCAAGACAATGTGACAGTGAGTCATCATAAACAACACAAGGACCCCAGAAACTATTTTCATACTTGCAATGCACCTGTACTTTTCCCAGCATTAAAAAAAGAGAGAATATTACCTTCGAAAATTCATTTTCAAATCCAGTTCAAGTATTTCTGAGTAATATTAAATACCTACAATTAAATGATCGACAACCAAAGGTAAAGTCATCTTTATTGAGAGTTTAACAGTAAAATAATCTTGTTTAGGATTGTGTTGGCACTGTTTGGTCAGATTTGATTAACAGGGGTGTTATCACATGATTATTAAAAATATTGCTCAACTCAGTTTGTTGCTCATGAGTTAATCACATCACTTTTACAAACCAACTTGAACTTGTGAGAGGAGAATAGAGAAAAACACAACACAATGCAATACACAACACTATACACAGAAACTGAGTTACATATTGTAGTGTTTCATGGCCTTAAATTCCAGCACATGACCATTTTGATAATTGTTCTGCTGTCAATTATCCCCTGCCCAAAGAGGCTATTTTACTTATTTTAGTAAACAGGACTTAAAGATGACCAAAACTACTCAAAATAATGGCCCAGTTACAATAAATCAATCAGAATTGTCTTTTATCGGCTACCAAATTGGTGGATTGACTGCCAGCTTATAACATCTAGTTTGCTAGTTTAGTGGTTTACTGGCTGAGTACCTTTGGGAATATGAGTGGTTGCTATGTGCTGACTGATTTTTCTGCACATTGACTGAAACACCAGTTGAATGCCACGACACAATTTATGGTGCCGTCACTTTCTCTGTCTTGGTCATTTTTGCCCCTCCCTCTCCTTCTTCCACTTTTTCTTAAGTAGTTCACAGGCATAAAACGTCATCGCAACTCCCCACTTTCTACAAATTACCATGACAACGGCTTTGTCAGCAGTTGGGTGGTCCCTCTGCCACAAACACACACATACATACACACACTAGAGAAACAGAGCGCTAGGTGGGAAGTTGGTGGCAGGGAAGAGTGGATGCATAACAAAGTAGAGGGAGGGACAAGAGAGGTCAAGCAAGACAAAAATTTATGGAGAGAAAGAAAGAGAAAGAAAAATGAGATACAGAATGAGGCAAAGACAGAGTGAGGGAGAGAGGGAGAGAGGAAGGAGGTAAAAATAAACAGGTGAGAGATTGGATGGATGCCTTATCTTTCAGTGCCACAATGACAACAGCATGTTTGATATGCTATCTCTTACCAGCAGGACTGCGCGCGCACACACACACACACACACACACACACACACACACACACACACACACAGAGCAGAGGTCCCATGATGCAGCAGTGAGGAATGTCAGGCATTGGGAACAAAATTCCATTGTTGGGGGAGGGGAGAGTGTGTGTATATGTGTGAGTGTATGTGAGTCAGTGACCAAAACACACTACGTTTACATTCTCAGTGTATTTGCGTTGATCCCCTTAAAGCCTTGACATGGGAAGGACAGAGCAATGTACTGTAAAAAACAGAAGATTTACTAAAAATGGTAGTAAAACAGGAATACACAGTCCCTTAAATCTCTCTGCTGTACTAATTAAGATAACAGAGTTGCATTTCTCTCTTAATTGAACAACTGCATCCACATTGTGTTGACTCTTCTACAGTAAGTTCACATAAGGCTGAAACTACATATCATATGACACATACGACCTTCAGACACAAATTTCAAACATTTCCTGAAGGCCTGTGAAACTTTTACTATTTATTGTTCTACAAGGTTTATAAAATGACATTGCTTAATTACCCCGTTGATATGTGGATGAATCACTCAGTATCAGTGTTGACAAAAGTCAAGTCTATCTGAATGGAGCATGGCTACATTTAAAATTTTTTTTTTCCATTGTTAGACAAGTCTAAAAAAAATAAATAGAGCTTACACATTTGGTGTGAAATTGTCCCATTTTTGACATCTGACGCATTCATTCTTCCCTTCCTTAACATACTGTAAACAACAACAAAAGTCAGCTTAACAAAAAGCTTACAACATCCTTGTCTTCTGGTGCTTCAATATTCTCTACTGGCTTCAGGTCTGTCAGATATATATATGTGTGTGTGTGTGTGTGTGTGTGTGTGTGTGTATATGTGTGTATTTAAATATGTATGTATATATGTGTGTATGTGTGTGTGTGTGTGTGTGTGTGTGTGTGTGTCTACCCCACCAGGAGACAACAATGTAACAATGTAATCCCTTAACATATTTCATTAACAATCTTACTGATCTCGTTTACTCATTTCATTTATTCACTTGTCATATGGTTTCTCTAATTATCTATATCTATATCTATCTATATTTTCTATTATTGAAATAATATAGGACTACAATGTTTCAGATATTGTTGTTGCTGCTGAAAATCTCCAAATTTTAAAAGGTGGATGCCTCACACAACTTCAGCCTTGAAGCAATAGATCTAAACAACAAGCACAGCTTCAAGGTAGGCACCAAAATTTTCTGTCACCAATTCATCTGACCAAATGTGAAATAAGTCACAATCTCCTCTTCTGTTTGAGTTGTGTGAGTCATGATGCCAGAAAAGTGGTTATGAAGATTATTAAGATGTCATAGTGAAGTTGACCTTTGCCAAAATTTTGTTAAAATTAACATCGTCAGGACCAGGTTAGCATTCACACTAAATTTAAAGAAACTCCAACAAGACATTACTGAGATGCTACTGTCATGAGAATGGGATGCATGCACATCCAAAGGGACAGAAAACCCTGAAACATTATGCCTCTGTGCTGGTGACAGCATAAATTAAATATCCAACATTAGAATAAAAAATAATGACAAAAAATACAAGTGTATTATGTTAATAAAAGTACACAAAAACTAAACCATCACCACAAATATTTTCCCTCCCCTCTGTGTGGAATTTTTAATGTTTATTTGTAGTGAAGATATTTTTTTTCCAGAGTCAGTCTCCAAATTAAGCTTAACCAAGGAAAAATGAGCAGCATGTGGAGGGGATGGAGGCAAGTGATAAGGTTTCTGTCTCAGTGCCAGTGGAGCTGCAAAGCATTAATAAAGGTCCTGTAGTCTTAGTGGTCAGTGTCTGATGCCCAGACATCGTTGCACAGAGGTAAGTCAAGAAGGGTTGAAATAGCTCCTTTGGGAAGAATAAACCTTCCTCCTACAGCAAGAAGCATTAAAATGCTAACAGGTTAGCCTCTACACAGAGCCAATCAGACTTTCAACAAAGAGCAGTTGCTATGGAGCACTCAGGAAAAAATGTTTGATGGGAGGGTAGGTAAAATTGTAACATCTCCACAATTGTGACAACACTTCCTTCTGCATTAAAGCTAACTCCCCCAGCAAGTACTATGGAAAATATCTGAATTTGATGCTTCACAAGAGCAAGCATTTAATGAGTACATAAAAAATGCACAACACAAACATATATGACATCATTTTTAGAGTTTTTTGAATATTTCCAGACATATATATTAGTTGTGCCGAGTGCTCTTCAAGTTGCTAATTCAACATTATTTACACTGAGGGTTTCAACAGAGGTTTCTGAAAAGGACTATTCTTTAACTTGACAAGACAAACAACATATGCCAGGTCCAATGGTTTGTATAAAATCCAACAGGTTTATGCTCATACACCAGTTAGGGAAAATCAGAAACTGACCCAACCCTATGATAGACTCATGTATCAATGACTTGAACCCTATTTTCAAATAACACAGACATGCAAAAGCAGCTAAATGATGCTATGCATAGCCCTGGCGCTGGTTTCAGGCTATTTATAGCTAGAGAAGAAGCCTGAAACATAAAGCTAGGAAATATCGAAGTAAACAATACAGGATTTTCACAAAATATACCATTGTTCAATTGTTAGAAAAATTGAGGACACAGCTTTTTATCAATATAACTCTACCAAGCACATTTATTTGGTCACTTTTCCACTTTAAAAGCAATACATACTGAAAACCTTTTAAGAATTAGTCTTGGAATGGAATTTAGACAAAACATAGAATGAGAGACCTTAGCAAAGTCTAAATAAAATGCTATGCAAAACTTTCACCTAAAAGAATTTTAATCAGTTGTAATGAGTGATACCTGTGTGTGTATACAGAGCCTTAAAACACTGGTAATTTATTTTACTTGACTCTATGAAAAATAATCAATTGCCTGAACTGGAAATGTTTTTGGAACTGCGGACAAATTACCTTATTAGATGGTGCGTATGTTTTCTTTCCTGGGTTGACATTTAAATACAGTACCCATAATTATGTGCTGGCACAAGCAGGTTGGTGCAATTGGTAAGAAACTGTTTCCATGTTACATTAACCTGTTTTGTTGGTAGAGAGTACAGCAACACTTTAGTACAACAACTACAGTTCTCTTGGTTAATTCTTTTCAATTATAGTGTTAATATGAGCTGCTTTCTGAGGAACCAGGTCAGAGCATGACATTAAGCCAAACAAACTTAAAATTAGTTCAATGCCTTTTATTAAAAAAAAAAATCATATAGACGAGTTAGCCTTCTAAAACTAATTTTAAGAAGACTGTAATTCACTAACATTTTGCAGATGAATCAGAAAGAAGACACTGGGACTGGTTAAGAGTAGCACTGTCTGAACATGTAAACAAAGCCACCGAACAAGCAGGTGGCCAAGCTGAGTAGATGCATTTTCCCCTGCTCAGAGACTTGCTCATTAAAATAACTATTGTTCTAATGATGTGTCAAGCTAGTTTCAGCAGAGCTGACCTACTTTAAGCAGCAATCCATAAATTGTGACTGAAAGCTTTTTCCTAAAGATCAGTGTTTCTGGCTGAGTGTGCTGTAGATGAGAGGGAAAAGATGAGGCGGAGTTTGGTTTTGACACCCAGTTTGGCTGGAAAAGCCTGTATTATGGCTGATGCAGCTGCAGCAGTTTCCTACTGGATCCCTGCCCTCAGACCAGTGACTTAGTAAAATAAGCCTTTATCTGAGGACTTGCTGGCCTACACAGAGCTAAAGAAACACACACTGTGTTGATAAGCTATGATCTAACACAAGGAGGCGGGGGGGGGGGGGGGGGGGGGGGGGGGGGGGGGGGGGGGGGGGGGGGGGGGGGGGGGGGGGGGGGGGGGGGG
>JAPZDV010000007.1:22784381-22800870 GCA_029814665.1 Acanthurus lineatus
AATTTTATGAGACTAATTAAATGATTGGCTATCATTTCCCTTTCTAAGGGTGGTGCCCCGAGGTAGGTTTAATGTATGTTAAATCCTATTACTAACTTTACTGTTATTTACTTTAGATAGCCAATCCCAAATTATTAAGCCCAACATAGTTGGAGCCCTCGGTGACACAACAGTGGCATGTGTTGGCCTGGCCTTCTCATGTATGTATATGTGTGTGCGTGTGCATCGGTATGTTTGTGTGTCACCCCACCCCCACAAAGTTGCAACGTCCAAACAGCAGAGAAGCGGGAGAAAGTAGCTGCAACTACACCGTAACGAAAACTTAAAAAGTTAATTACATTATTATTTTGGTATTAACATTTACTCACCATGTGGCGGGTAGTCCTCTGAAAAACAGAAAGTCAATCCGCATTTAGCATGTGGTGAGTGTTATTTCGGACCTTAGATTAGGGACAGTGATCACTATAAATCATTCTGTGAATTTCTGAGTTCCAGACATTTGAAAGTATTTCTTAAGAAACCCAACAATGCATCTACTCTTGAGTGTGATTTGTGTCGATTTGAATTGAAAATGTTATTTCTAGCATCTAGCTTTAGTAACCGCCATTCATCTGACGGTCCAGCATTTTTGCATACGGTGGTAACGGCAGCAGAAATAGTTCAGTCAGATAAAAGGGGTTTACCACTACTGTGTAATTTTGGATTTGAAACACCATTAAAATCATCTGCCATTATAATGAGTTTACCTGCAGCTTGTGAAATAACAGCAATGAGTACACTTAAGATAGGGGCAGAATTTGTATTGGGGCATATAAATTTACAATGACTATAGATTCATTGTCAATTAATCTATTAACAATAGCATATCTTCTATCAGAGTCAAACTTAGAACCCTGAACTATGAAATAGGTCTTTTTATGAACCAATATTGCAACCCCACACGTTTGCTGTTAAATCCCCAATGAAAAGCCTGTCCTACCCGTTTTTGTTTCAACTTACAAGCTTAGGATTGTTTAAGGTGAGTTTCTTATAATAGAGCTATTTCTGATTTAAGTTGGAAAAATTTGATAAAATTCTAGTCTGCTTCAGCAGATTGTTCCGCCAACCCATAATCCAGCTCAAGACTGTTACACTGTTTAGGATCTAACTGTTTACCTGTCTTGACATTGTAGATTCATAAAAAAAACCCTATCAATATGGCCAACATGGTCATATAATCTTCATCACTCATCTCACAATCACAACCACTTAACTCACAACTGTAAAAATGAATCTTAGACCCTCTGTATGAATGAAAAATTTACGAGAAATGAAAACCAAATAACAAAAGTTTATAACATAAAGAACCAACTGCTTCCTAAAGAGAAAGACAAACATCCAGATGCAGTCCACAAATGCCATTTTGAGCAGACAGGTCAACCTCGCTACACGTCCAGTATTACTGAAATAGTAAACAAACAAAAATAAAAACATTTTGCTTATCAAAACCACTGTTCAAGTAATGACTGTTATTTCTCATTAAAATAAGTCAAACAACTATATGTCACATATTGTTTCCATACTAACAGTGGCCAGGTAATGAAGCAAAGAAATATAGCAAAACAAAACCACTTCTTAAGACTTGTGTTTGTGATCAGCATTATAGCAGCTAAGAAGGTATTAAAACATCATTAAATGTGTCAGTGTCTCTCACCCTCCATGGTCAAGGTGCTCAAGTTAACTGCAACAATAACCATTAATCAGGTTCAGATCCCTTATTCACTGGAAAGGCGACACAAGGTTAATTCTAACTAGTCATGGAGTCCATTCATAAGGTAATGGAAGGCAGCAGATGTTTATAGCTATGGTGTGCGATAGCTGTAAGTTTTTGTCCCTGACAACAAGTCGAGAACAGAAGTTTGAAAGGGATGTGCTGGTGATGTAGTGCTGTTTTCACAGCATTATATGCCATGCTTTTCTGTGACATTGCTGCCAAATAATTGTGATATACCAAGAATTTATGGGAATTGAAATTCAGCTTCTTTTCCTGTGAAAGGAGGGGGAGGTTAGCTCCTTCTTTTTTCATGAGGCCCCAACATCCTTTCTTTATCTTCAAACCACAATTCTGTGCATGGTTTTCTGCCCAGCCCCTGCTGTGAGCCCAGCCTATGCGCCAACTCCAGCTCCAGTGCTGGTCGGTCATCAGGGAATCTGCAGGTCAGAGGGGAAGGACTTTATGTATGTGCCCTTTACATTATCTAGGAAGTTGACAATCCAGAGCTTATTCCTTTGTGAATATCTCTTAAGATAAATGACTCACTAGGCTAATTCGCTTGTCAAAGACTTGATAGCTTTTTGGCCTTTTGAAGTTGGCAGTAACATATCCTCCATGTATGATACATGCTGCTCAGCTTGGTCAATGCAAGAAGCCAGGCCGGACAGCTTTGCTTTAATCCTGGTGGCTGTGGCCTGTATTGTTGGAAAATGTTCCTTTATATTTTGTTGGACTAAGCCAAGTTCCATAATTGTTTTCTGTGCCCACAGAAGTGCATTGTTGGAGTATTCACAATCGTCATCAAAAGGAAGTCATTGTACAGGCGCCATTATGTTCGTGGAATAAGCTCTCGTTAGCTTCTTTCCTGTTGGCTTGAAGTTGTTGTTGCTGTAGTATTTGTCCTCTTCTATTGCCATTTTCTTGGCTGTATTTACTTAGCTTAGTAGTGATAGTGATTTTTGCAAGTTTATGCCATTTAAAGCATAATTAAAATGCAGTGGAAGTAATGTAACTAGAGAGCACACACGGGACGCATCTCACCCTAAATCATCTACTACTGAAAAACTCACAGAAGTAACTGTCTGAATGACAGAGCATCTTGAAAGCAGCATGACTGTTACCCTGCCCTTTTCTGCTTACAGCTCAGGCTGTTCCTGTGCTCTGTTGTTTTATGTCCATGTTAATGTTAGCCCTTCTGCTATTTCTGTATAATGCTTTGATTAAAACACAAAACATACTCTAGAGCAATATTCTTCCTTCTCCCTTGACTGTGATGATGTGGTAACCAGGGCATAGATGCTGACATACATATGTCCCTACACTTATCCAACTGAACAGGGTCATCAACACTGGGACGCTAGGCACAGAAAATCAGAGAAGGTCTCTGCCTATGTCAGAGGGCAAACTTTGTGGTTGCTGGAGAAAAAAGTAGGTTGACAGCAACAGTTATGTTACTTTTTTGAGAAGTGATATGCATTCGGGTAGTAATGTTTTGAATTCACCAACAACACAAACTAAATCTGCAATACATTTACACCGTAGAAGGTGTGTTTTTTTAAATGAAGTCTAGTAGAGGGCAGTGCTTGTGTGAGATATAGCACTGAATTTAAGCTTTCAACCTAACTGCGTCTTATTACATTGCAAATATACATTAACTGCAAATTAGATAATCAAGCCCTTGATTTGCTTTCCTGATTTCATTTAAATCATGGCAGAAACCTTATCCTGCTGGGCACCATGAATTATAGTATGCAAGCTTGCTAAACTCAAGATGACCATTAAACATAGTCTTAGCTAGTCAGCTAGATAGCTACTTAAGTAAATTTGTTGCTTCCATCAAGTTGTAACAAAATTCTTGGCAAAAGTTATGCAGACTAATACAATGTGGTGGCAGCGAATCACAAAGTCCCTTCCTGAGCCTGCTTTGTTTTACCCAAAACAAAGCAGGGAAAAAAAGATACAGAGTTAGAGATAAAACTCTTACTAAGAATTATTGACAATACTGAGGTTCAGGGGGTAGAGTTGGTTGTCTACTTATCAGAAGGTTGGTGGTTTAATCCCCAGCTTGAGTATGCATGTCAAAGTGTCCTTGGGCAAGACACTGTACCCCAAATTGCTGATTCATTGGTGTTAAAATGGACTGCATTTATGTAGTGCTTTTCTAGTTTTTTGACTGCTTGAGGCATTTTAGAACATAAGACAGCATTTACCCTGTTGCTGGTTTGACCCTGAGTAATAACATGGGGTGCCAGTCAGAGCCACGTCTGACAACTAGTGATAAAATTTAAATCAAAGTAGTTGTTCAAACCATATAGAATAAACGCATAGGCAAAAAGAAATTAAGCATTTCAAGTAAAAAGAAAACAGCAAGACACAAGCAACAGGTAGGCCACAGCTCACTTTAGCTTTTAAGAGTGTATTAACGAACAAAGCAAAGCAGCTGAGCAGTATAGATGTATGTATATATCTATATGTGTGTGTGTGTACCTGTGTGCATGTACGTGTGCCCACTGGATCACAGTGGTGATCATGTGGTGGTGGTGATCACATCCTACTTCAGTTCACAAAACAAACTCATCAGTGTTTTTTTATACAACATTATACAGAGAGTACTCACAGTACCATAGGGCAGTCAGTCAGTAAGTCAGAAGTAAAGTCAGGTGGAGCGTCAGCTCAACTCCACCAAGACCAGCAACCCCTAAACAAACTCCAAATAGTGAATACACAATTCTGAGAATTCATTGTCCTCTGGATCCAGCCTCTTAAGGCGAGGCAAAGCAAGGCCTGACCCGAGCAGCTATATTATGCGGACTACATGATCTAACCACGGTGAAAAGCTGGTGTTTCTCTCCCCCACTGGCGAGTTAGAGACATACTAATAGTTTTTCTGAGGTGGGGTCCTAATGGTGAGAGTTTTTGGAAAAGTTGTGATTGGGTTATTGTTGTTGTTGACTGTGGAAAACATGGATGAACTGTCAGGTGAGCAGTGATGTAATTCTGCCACTGGTCACTACAACCCATACGCTCATACACTGACAGTGGCTGGCTTCTCTACGAAGTGCAAACCTGCTCCTCAGCCATCAGGAGCCAAATGAGGTTTAGTTTCTTGCTCAAGGACACTTCGACATACAGACTGGGGCAGACCTCTGATTAGTAAACAGCTTGGTCTAGCTCCTGAGCTACAGCTGCAAAACAGTAGTGTAAATATGTGTGAGTGAATGGGAGTTTGAAAGTGTGAAAAAAGTTCTATATCAATGCAGTTCATTTTTCATTCATATGATTCCTCATCATATGAACATAAGTGCCTAGAGTCCCCTAACAACAGAATGAACAGCTGTGAGAAGGTTCAGTTAAAACCTAGCAAACTTCTCCAGAGTGAAATCTGTTGATGACAAAGCTATACTGTATTAATGCTTTCTGAAAGCCAGATACACATCTGACCAGGTCCTAGACCAGTTGATGTCAGAAATCAACTTTTCCCAAACTTAAACTGCAATTTGTTGTCATGTGGATTAAGTAAGTTGGAAATAGTATTTGGAAAGGCTTAAGAGTCAGTGGAGAGGATGAGAACTGTTCTCAGTTGTATAGAGAGGAAAAAGATGGTACCAGGGAGATTGCAAGATTCTTGTACTTCTATGAACGCTCAGAGCCTATGGCCTAGTATAAAGTCTGATTTTTTTTTTATGGAATTCTTTTTTAAAAAAAACTCCAGTGAAAAACTTAACATTTCTTTCACTAGAGACTGTCCGAATGTGTTCTCTATTATTTAGTACTCATGTATTACAGTCATTGCGTCTTGTCCATCCAGTACTCTCTTAACTCAATGTGGCCATTTAAAAAAAGAACACTGTAATAGGGTCAAATAAAACTTCACGAAGACAAGTAAAACCAGTAAAAGTAAACTTTTTGTGAGTATAGTGGTGCAGAACTTATTCCTAAAAGGTATAAAAATCCCAAAACTATGTAATTTAGCTTATAGATTTCACAGCAATAAAAAGGATATTTTTAAAATATTCTGAACTTGACAGTGATTTTCTTAGAAGATGTTCCCAAGAATTTTAAAAGGATATTGGTTAATTCTTTCATAAAATGAAATTTAATTCACACTCACTGCACTGTCAACTGTTGACACGTACACAACACAAACCAACACACAAAAAAGAAAATCTAAACAATCTGCAAAGAGAGACACAATACCACAATAGGGAAATTACTACTTTCAAGTAATGAGAGCTTATGCCTGCCTAAACCTTGGTAGTGTTAGTCTTTTGTTCAGTTTTAAATTGTATTTATATATCTTTCAAAGACTGCCATTTTGTATGTGTTTAACTTTATATTTCAATTTGGATATGTCTTGATATTGACTTATGAGTATTTTTTTCTGTGTGTTTGTCAGGTTTGTCTAGCTCCAAAAGCTCTTGCTCTTAAAGATCTCATTAGGTGTTAAGAAGGACTTATCCAAATGACTTTCAGTCAAGCTGAAAGATTAAAATCTTGATGATGCATTACAGAGAGACTCTGTAGTCTAAGAACAGTCCATGCTTCATAGTCAAATGTTCAGATCTTTAAAGTAATCAAAAGGTAAAGGATACATTTCTTCAAAGAAGTCAATGTGTGGAGGTTGTAGTATGTCCAGAGCAGAAAGTACCTGAGGAGAGAGACATATTTTTTTTGTTGTTTTATTCCTTTTAGATTTCCTGTTTCATACAGCCTATCTCTATGTGCATTCTCCTAATAATTAGGTTTTAATCACAGAACCTTTGAATTTGCACTTGCTTTTCACGAGTGCTCTCAATATCCTGATTCTGTCCATACTGAAATTCAGTGTTTTACTGTGCAGGCCTACTGTTGGCAAAATAACTTGGCACAAAACTTACACTCATTGATTGTATTGCATTGTAGAAGCAACACATGCTGGGATACCTTGTGATGCAGAGCAAGCCAACAGTGTAACCACAGCATTTAAAAAATGTAAATAATGCTAACAGCAAAAGAGCCAATAAAATTTCAGCACCTGTGACTTTCTAAACAAGTGTGCGTGCAACCAAAAAGACTAACACTAATTGTATCAGTGTTATTCTATTCAAAGTACTTTTTTTAAGAAATGTTGTAATACTTACAATATTAAGGTGAATCAGCTACTTCAAGTTGTCTTATATGCATATTGTTAATTGTATTGAGGGATTGTGCGATAGACAAAACTCTCTCAAACCCACAACCAAATGGTGAAGCAGGGTAATGTGATTTTACAAAATAGTCATATACAGTAGGCCTGCACCATAAAAGCATGATTTAGTCTGTAGAGGATGATTGTTGTTTACTTACATTTTCATGTTTGAAGAAACATAGCATCTTCAGCTCCCGAAATACCCTCTTGCAAGAAACAAGATTTTGGAAGACATTGGGCATCTTTTTGAGGGCGACTCGTTTTCCATCTCTAGGGTCTGTAACTGACCTAGGTGAAATGGACACACAAAATATTCAAATATCTAAGATTTAGTGGCTCTTATGAATAATTAGAAATATGGAGCTGTTGGTTAGATTAATAAAATTACTTTGATGATTTAACAGTTACTGAATAATTCCATACCCTATGAACCAGCAGCTTAGTAAACACTATGCTAATTCTGCAGCCACTGTCCAGATTGCTATTACACCTAAAATATAGTCAGGTTCATAATTGTTTTCCTTAAAATGTTTTCTGTAATTTTGATTCTTTATTGATTCTTCACAATGGATTTGAAATGAAGCAAAAAGATGTGATTCAAGTATAGATAGCAGCAATAATACAAGGAGTTTAACAATCATGTTGCATTAACCATTAAAGGATAACAGCCATATTTATACACAGTCCCTTCTTTTCAAAGGCTCATAAGTAATTAGACAATTAACTGAACTTCTCCCAAATTTTTCTATGGCAGATTAAGTGGATAACAAGTCTGGAGTTGATTCCAAATGTTGAATGTACATTTGGTTGCTCAAAATTCTCAACATGCAGCCCAGAGTTGTGTTAATGCAAGTGAAGGAGGCCATTATTATGCTGAAAATTTAAAACAAACCTATCAGATTGAGAGCTGAAAGCTTAGGAGTGGCCATATCAACAATTTAGTACATTCTTAAAAAGAAGAAACTCACTGGTGAGTTCACCAACACAAAGAGGAGTGGAAGGCCAAAGAAGACCTCTATACTGAATGATGTGTTTAGTGATGTCTATGGGATGCCATTCTAAGGCAGTCACTGACTGCAAAGATTTTATTCACGTATAAAAGAGTAATCCTTGTATTAGCAACTCTGTAAGTTTCTCTAATAAGTATTAAGCATCTGACAATGTTTATAAAAATGGCTGTAGTTCTTAAACTGTTAAAGCATTTTTTTAGGACCTCTCTTAGTGGATAATCAGAGAACAATAATATATAAATGAGACCACAGAGATCAAAGCCCTAGAGAGGAACACAGCATTGTGTAAGTTAGAACATTTCAGCTTTACACACCACATACTTTTTCAACACTACCTCAGGCGAACCTTCTCAAATAGGATCAGTCAAAGCAAGCAGATGGCAATGGACTAAGATCTAAGGCTTTAAGAGAGGACTGTGACTCCAAACGCCAATAAGCTCATATTCTCAAACCAGAGCAACTTGCAGTTGGTACACAACAGCCACCTTGCTTTGGTACTGTGAATAATTTAAGGGCAGGGTCTAATATGAACATTATGGCAAACAGCAGGTTAAGTGAGAAAATTTACCAGCCAAAGATTTTTTAACCAGGCATGGGGTTAGAGTTAGGGTTAAACTGCATCATGCGTTGTTTGACATTTAAGTGATTTGCTGAAAATTTTAGTTTGCAAATTCATCATCCAACATCAGTTAAAAAGACAATTATGAAAAGATAACACTGGATTGACAAGTTTTATTTTAGCTTAAAAAAAATCTGTGTGATTAAATATTATTTCACAAGTTACCAAACTTAAAAGATAAGATGCACTAAGATAGCAATTTATTAGCACCTATAATTTTGGGGGATAACTGAAAGTTTCAGCAACAAAATTCCTCTTATCCCTTGATTTTGTGGGTCAGAACGAAGGCAAGTGTGAGTAATTTAGACACTGATTAACTTTTGCTAAAATGTGATTTAATTCAGATTTGGGCATGAATAATTCATTTTTCATCTGATCAACACAAAACTTGGCACAAATGTTGAGAGGTGTTTACTGAAAATTATTACTGAACAACATTGTGGCACCTCCTGAAGTGCATTGCACTTCAGGAGGTGCCACAAAAGCATAACATTTCTATATTGTAAACATTCTCATCAATTCAAATGGAATTTTGTTTGCACAATCTTAAATCATGACTCAGTTAAAACATAAAAATTGGTAATAATTGATTAAAGTGGGCATGGCTTATTAAAACAAATCTAACAGTCGAGACTTTTTTTTAACTCCAAACTTAAAAAAAAAACCAATTAAATCACTAGTTTGTCCCGGAGAGAAATTACTTGAACACATCCACTGAAGAACGACAACATAATGCGTCAATGCAACCCATGGTCAGTTTAGAAATCCATCACTCTTTATTTTTCTAAATATGTAAAACCAACACATTTCTCAACCTTCATGTGTCCTCATTCAAATGCTAACTAGCTTTACAGAGATGTATGTGCAACATTTGTATTTCTCTAAATGTATAATCTATTTCACCAAAACTGTTCACTGCACTAAACTCAATATCATCACAATATTTTCAGAATGTGATTGTTTTCAGAACGTGATTATTTTCAGAATTTTATCTCAAACAGTTTAACTGCTGTATTTTTTAAGTTTTAATTATAGCAGTCAAGCCAAAAAACAACAGTCGACTGCTCAGTTGCAATAATGGCTGACACTTGTGTAGTGTGACTTTTTGCACAAACACTGAGGGCTCATCCCTCATTCCTCTGTCCTCTCTCCTCCTCTCTGCCCCTCTTCTCCCTCCTCCCCCTCCTTCCTTTCTCCTCCATCCTCTCCCCTCCCCGGGGGGGCTTGGGCCCTCTGCGGCCCCGGGGTCTGCGGGGTGGGTTGGGGGGTCCTTGGGTGGCGGGTGGGGCTCTCGTGTCCCGTCCCTCTGGTTCCTGCCCCTGCGATTTGGGGGTGCTTGTTGTCTCCCTCCCGGGCACCTGGGCCTGGTGGCTGCTTGGGCATGGCGTCTTGGTTGCTCTTGTGGCCTGGGGTGGAGGCTTGATCCTTCTCAACCCACTGAGCCTGGGTAACAACTCTGTACACTCTGGTGATAGTTTCCAACGCATGTTTGGTGAATGCTTACATGCATGCTGACATTGCTCTATCAGCTCCAGCCGGGACACATCATAAAGAAACTAATGGTACCTGCCAGAATGTGCTGAGTCACTCTTTAAACCTATCACTAATATGCACTGTTTGCTCTACTTCGACTCTTGCCCTCCACTGGGCCATTTCTTTAAAAGAGGACCCCCACATTTCTGGTGACCAATACAGTTCTTATACTGTGACTATCTAGTTGTGAGTATTAAGAACAACACAGCTTTCCCCACTCCACCTCACTCCTACTCTCAGCACTGCCTGTCCTACTCCTCCCTGTTACTTTCAATTCTTTTTTCTTATTTCTATCCATCATTCATCTATCTATGAACTCTTTTGTTTACCCCCCCCCCAATCAGTTATATTCTACCTCTATCCTACCCCGCTGTTCTCCCAGTCCTCAACTTTGACCTGGCGTAGGATACTGAGAAAGGCTGCGTTCCATTGCTCCAGTGGGCTCCAGTGTCATAACCCTGAGGGAATTCCCCCTCCCGGTTCCAACTCTGAAAATTTGCCACATTCAACACTTCGCCCTGTCAGCTGTTTGCAACTTTGATAGTGGGTGAAAATATTACTAGGAGCATCTGTTTCTTCAATGCCATCACACGCTGTTTCCCTGGAGTGACAGTCACAGACATCCTCAACAAATTACCTGGGCAACTGCAGTCCCTGCCATCCTTCTTTCACAGTGTGCTGATCCATATGGGTTGTGATGACACGGCTTGTCGGTGATCTTATCTGACAAAGAGGGACTTATGTGGCCTGTTGTGGGAAAAAGTAAGCTATTTCCACAGAATGGTGAAGGTTGAACTTACTTTCTTGTGTGTTACTTGACTTAACATGGATGTTTTAAATGAGTAGATCTAATATTTAATATGTTAGTAAGAGACAACAAATGTTTAAAATTATTTGATTTGTTTAATGAATTGATTTGTTGATTTGTTTATGCAGTGTAACAATTTGACATGTAAGTTTTAGTTTAGCTTTCAGTTACTAAAAAATTGCAGTCAAGGTCAGGTCGGTTCTATTTTAGTTAAAATGCTTGTTTTATGTTGTTTTTAAAATGGAATGTCTTTGTGAAGAAATTATAAGCAAAGTCTTGCAGTCTTGAAAATTTGATGCTACATAATGGTCACGCTCTTTAATGATAGTATGATCTTTTGATAACTGTTGATCACGAAGTTTGAAGTGAGTTTGAAAAAATACAACATGTTCAGACGACCACCTAATTCAAAATAGCCGACCTCCTGTTGGGTCGAAGCAAGTGACCTTTTTTTGCATCTGGATATAATACACATGTATCAATTCTTGTGCATGTCAGTGACACAAGCCGTGGGGGCTGCTGTTTAAGGGGTGTGGCCAAGTCATTTGGCTTGGCACCCTGAGTACTGGGGCCCTAATAATTCCTTGAATTACGATAGGGTCCCCGCACAGCATGCTCTAAGATAAGATAAGATAAGATAAGATAAGATAAGATAAGATAAGATAAGATAAGATAAGATAAAACTTTAATGATCCCACATTGGGGAAATTTGTGCGTTACCGCAGCTCAGATACAGATGACAGAAGGAGAACAGCAATTTAAAAGAGATATCAATAAGATTATATATACAGCATTATATACAGCAATTAAAAATAAAGATATCAAAGAAAAGAGTAACAATATATACATCCTTAGCTGAGGGTAGTCTATATGCAAGCATACACAGTATGCATTATGGGTGAAGAGTTGTGGAAGTATGTAGATAGTAAATAGGTATATATATGTATATGTACTATATATATGAATGTATGTAATATAAATATGTGCGTGGGGGTGCACTATGTGTGTGTAAAGAGGGGACAGTGGAGGTAAAGTGTTCAAGGGGCTCAAGGTAAAGTTGAGACAGTGGGGGTAAAGTGTCCAAGTGACTCATGACGTCATGATGCTTTATAGAGTATAACTGATGTTGGGATTAATGATCTGCGAAAGCGCTCCTTCCTGCAGCAAGGGTATTTCAGTCTCTGTATTCCTGGTCATCCAATACGCATCCGATGATGGCCATATCATCTGAGAACTTCTGTAGGTGGCAGTGGTCAGTGTTGTAAACAAAGTCTGAGGTGTACAGACTGAACAGACAGTGTGAGAGCACTGTGCCCTGGGGCGCCCCAGTGCTGCAGACTACTACATCAGACACAGAGTTGTGGAGCATCACATACTGTGGTCAGTTGGTGAGGTAGTCGATGGTCCATGCAGTCAGCTGCTTGTCCACACCAGCTGCCTCCAGCTTCCCTCTCAGCAATGCAGGCTGGATGGTGTTGAGGGCACTGAAGAAGTCAAAAAACATGACCCTCACAGTGCTCCTCGCCTGCTCCAGGTGAGAGAGGGATCAGTGTAGTAGGTAGAAGACAGCGTCATCCACCCCAATGCCGGGCTGGTAGGCGAACTGCAGGGGTTTCAGCACTGAGCTCACCAGTGGGCGAAGATGGTGCAGGATGAGCCTCTCCAGGGTCTTCATCAGATGGGAGGTCAGGGCCACAGGCCTGTAGTGGTTGGGCTCCCTGGGGTGTGCGATCTTTGGCACTGGAACCAAGCAGGAAGTCATGCATTGTACGTTAAGTTGACTGTGTGTTTAGTGTGTGTGCGCATGTGTGTATAGGTGGGTGGATGTGTGGGTATGAGTATGCAAGACTCTTTTTGTCTGTTTAGTGTTTGTTGTCTTGGGTTCCCTACTAAGAGCAATTAAATTTGCTTTTTCTAGGGTCTCCCTTTAAGGTACCCCTTGTTGTGCATTGTGATTATTTGTGAAACTGTTGTTTTTCTTTTGATGCATTAAATCAAATATTAATAAGGTACTCTGGTACCTCCCATGTACCCATTGCTATCAAAACAATTGAAATGCTTTCTGCAGCATCTGTACTTTGCTTTGACCTGAAGAAATGTGAGCTTTTCGCCCTTAAAGAATACAACACTTCCCATAAATGTGATATACCAATTATAGAGAAGGTCTCTGAACTTGGTATTACTATTATGAGAAATGAGGAAGACAGATGTTCCAAAAACCTTTACTTTGATTATTGAAAAGATAAGAGAAGAAGCTTAATCAATGGTTTCATAGAAAACCATCCTTGAAAAGGTTAAGTGTGATTGACAAAGGCAGAAGGATTATCTTGTCTTACACAGGCACCACTGCATCTCCTGGCTGTAAGTGCAGGAAAAATAGCTGTAAACATATTATTGGTTGAATCTGGTGGGTAGTCAGTATCAAAACTGGTGTTGGTTTTCTGGAAGTGCCTCCGAACATTTTTTTCCTTGTTAACAGGGGTTTGAATGTCTTAAAAATCCACCAGCATCTTGGCTCCACAACCTCACCCCTCCCCTCCTCTGGACCTCTTCCGCCTTGCCTTCAATTTTCCTCATTTGAACTCCCTCATCCCTCAGTAATATCCGAGCTCATCACCAAATCCAAGCCCTCTACATGCCCACTTGATCCCCTCCCCACAGTCCTGGTCAGATCCTGCCTCCCCTCTCTGCTCCCCCTCATATCAGCCATTATCCACTCCTCACTGTCCTCTGGAATTGTTGCCTGGTTCAGATCCTAATAACTTCAATAACATCCGCCCCATTTCTCACCTTCCTTTTATCTCCAAAATTCTAGAGAAAATTGTTGCTTCTTAGCTCCACACCCATCTCACCCAAAACAGCCTATATGAAAAATTACAGTCCGGTTTCCATCCCCGCCACAGCACAGAGACAGCCCTGATAAAGATCACAGATGACCTCCTCATGGCATCTGACTCTGGTTTGATTTCCATCCTCATCCTCCTTGATCTGAGTGCGGCCTTCGACTCCGTTTCTCATCCCATCCTCCTCAGTAGACTTTCTTCCATTGGCATCACTCACACCCCCCTTCACTGGTTTCACTCTAACCTCACTGGCCGCACTCAGTTCATTCAGCTCAAGTCCTTCACCTCACAGACCTCCCCCGTTACTTCAGGTGTGCCCCGGGGCTCCGTCCTGGGGCCCCTCCTCTTCATCATATACCTCCTCCCCCTCGGCAATATCTTCCATAAATATATTATTCACTTTCATTGCTTCGCAGATGACACCCAGCTCTATCTTTCCAGTACACTGAACTCCACTCTCCCACCTTCTTCCCTCACCCACTGCCTTTCTGAAATCAAATCCTGGTTCACCACAAACTTCCTCAAATTAAACAGTGATAAAACCTAACTTCTTATTATCAGCACCAAATCCTCCCTATCCAAAGCTGACAGTTTTTCCCTCACCATAGACAGCTCCACAGTGTCCCCCTCCCCACAGGTTAAGAGTCTGGGTGTCATCCTCGACAGCTCACTTTCTTTCCACTCCCACATCAATAACATCACTCGGTCTGCATATTTCCATTTACGCAACATCAATCGTCTCCGCTCCTCTCTCACCCCTCACACCACTGTCAGTGGGCCACACAAAGACATATGTCTATGGGGCCACACCTTGAAAGAGATGGGGCCCACCTTGAAAGAGACTTTGTCATCACAACCAACAACCGGGCGTGACGATTTTTTCTTTAAGTTCTTTGGCCGTGATGAAAGAAATAAATGTCAAAAGACAGGTCCAAAATTAACAAAATAGCCCAAATAATATGTCACAAGTACCGTCCCATTCCTATAAACCATTTTAAGCCCTTGCAGCCTCGCGAACTTGTGCACTTATAAAGTAACATTAAAAAAGGTGTTTGATCAGAATCAGAGCGCCCACAGACCATCTAAGTACGCCTGTCCTTTTCTTCCGTTTTATTTTCCTTTTTATGCTTTAAATTCCTAATGCGATGTCTCCTTTTTGTAGTCTTCTTAGGGTCATCTTCTTCTTGTACTCATTACTTTTATTTTGTTTTTTTAAGCTTTTATGTGTATAGTTTTTTGCAGTTTTGTTTGTTTTATCATTTTTATTCCTTTAATTTATTAATTTCTGCTTTTGTGCCTTACATTTCCTTAGTCTATGTTGTTTGGCTTTGCAACTGAGCAACTGTTGCAACAACTGCTGTTATTCTGTTGTAAGTTGTTTCTGAGTTTTGAATTGTTTGTCAAACCTGAGACGAGCACAGAGTCATTTTCCAGTCCCGGGAAAATAACACGGAAGAACAAAGTCTTGAGCTACTGCAGCAAGGAGGAGTTAACAGCTGTGGCCACACCTTAAAAGAGACTTCATCACCATCACAGCCAACAACCGGACTTTGGCCGTGATGAAATAAATAAATAAATGTCAAAAGACAGAGGTCCCAAATCCACAAGATAGCCCAAATAATATGTCACAAGTACCGTCCCATTCCTATAAACCATTTTATGCCCTTGAAGCCTCGCGAACTGGTGCACTTATAAAGTAACATTAAAAAAGTCTGCGGTTTTTTCAGTGTGGGAGGAAACCCGGAAGACACTCAAATCGAAACCTAACTCGTTTCGGTTCAGTTGGGGGATTTCCAGTGACATGAGCAATTTCTGACATGAACTATTTTTGTTAACTCCTCCAAAAAAAATATTAAAAGCTTTATTTAAAAATGTGACAACGCTCGTTATAATGCTTTCGATACTGGTTGTCTTTGGTAAGTAGCTTCATGTACCTAACGATGACTTAAGGGTTAGGGTTAGCATTGTTAGCATTGTTAGCATTACTTAAGTCATAGCAGTTTGTGGACCTGAACTCTGTTTTTGTTTAAATTAGGATTTGTCGCAGCCTTCACAGTCCCGGGCTCGTGCTGTCGTCCAAAGGAATATGCTACAAGTAACGGACAGTGCTGCCCCATGTGTCACGAAGGTAACTACCTTTTTAACAAACATAGTTAAATAAAGGCATGAAGCAAAAAAATCAGACTCATTAAAAACTTAACGTTACTTGAGTATAAACACGAATCAAATATGTCATTAAATGAGAAACATTCAAGAATTTGTGTCAAAAATTCTTGTGTTTATGTGTTTAAGCACCACAAATTAATGTTTAAAACAAATCTGTTAGCCGCATAAACATAACCAAAACTTGAACAAAACAGAAGGAATGAGAATGCTACATTAGTGCTAATTGGTTAAAGGAGGTTATGTGTTTATAAAAGACTCGAAATCAGTAACCATGATTGTAACAGTGAGCTCATGTTTAGGTCTTTATTTGAGTATGTAAAAGGAAACTGTGTGTGTTTATGTTGCTTCTCCTATTAAGCGCTTAATGGAAAAAAAAACGTGTAATGAAACAGTGCAATTCCAAAGCAAGATTAATGAAAAATATTAAGATCCACCAAAAAAGCATCTTTTTTTAAGCAGTTAACTGTTCAAACTGAAGAAACTAAACCAAAGCCATATGCACTGACAGCCTTATAATCACATGAGAAGAGTGAATTGACTGACCAACCTTTTTTTCATTTCCTCTTCTTTACCACATTAGATCTTGCTTT
>JAPZDV010000007.1:22800970-22842955 GCA_029814665.1 Acanthurus lineatus
CCCTCCCCCCCAAAGCTATGATCTAACACAAAGAGTCCCCCCCCCACACATACATATATACACACACATCAAACACAACACCATCTGTTGCCACAGCTTACCCCCTGGTGTGCATGTATGAATGTGTGTATGCATGTGCATCTTACTGAGGCAATAGTACAAGGCAAAACTATGGAAAACAAAAAGCCTTTCAAATAAAGGGTTGGGAATGCTGCAAAAGCTATAGCCACTCAGCTTTACTCCCTCAAGCTACATGCTGTTGGTCTGTTTTCTGGCTGGCTTGTATTTCCTGTCTGCTACAAAAAAATTTGTGCTTGAGCTTCCATTGGCAGAAACTGTTCTGTCCTTATATTTGGGTTGAGGTGATATAATTATGCATTAAAACTGATTACTAAAAATCAAAATGTATGTCTAAGTATTGATATGTTTATGAAATTCTCAAAAATAATGAAAAATAATTTTCAACATATATCATCAAAATGTTAGGCAATGCTGTTTAAAAATTGCTGCCACTGGTTTTAGAAGGTTGGCCTGAAGTAGTGGGGAAAAAAAATTAAGGCTGCAATCCCTTGTTCACTTGATAGTATGGACTCAAATACAGGATGTCATATGCTGCGATTTTAATCTTAAACTAACATCCTGACACTGCCCATTACCAACCCAAAATTCACCTAGCCATTTCATTGGGTTCATATTGATTTTCCTCAAGAAACAAAAGCTCAGAGCTGTTTTCGGCCACAGTAACTATTTACATAAAACTAATGTTATGGGCCAAATACCAATGCCATGGTTTTGGCATGACCGACCGAATATAAGCAAAGATTCCCATACTGCTATTTACTACTATTTCCCTTTTCAAAAACGGATGTTAGTATAAAGCCATTATACAAGATTGTCTGTGACTAGCTGACAACCATATGGCTTTTTCCTTCAAAACTGAGGAGCCTAAACCAAGCAATATGTCACCAACCAGCAGAAGCAGTCCAGATCAGTACAGTGCATTCTCATTTCTGTACCTTTTTTTCTGTCTTGTGAGAAAAAATGGAATACCATAGCACTTTTCTCTGTGTTCTCTGGTTTTGCAGCATTTCTGTCTCTCTACTGCACAAACAGCCAAGTTTGATGAGAAGCTCATCCCTCCAGTGCTGGATTACTTCTTAAACATTATGCATAGTACAAGATGCAGTGTTGCTGAAACTCTTGAAACATGGCAAACACTATGTGACACAAAGAGTGAGTAAAGCAGTAAGCCTGTGTGAGTGTACTGATTGTCATTGGGAGCAGAAGCAGAACTGCCTCTTATCTTGTGTTTAACAGTACACATTAAAACACACACACACACACACTCACACACTCACACACACACACACACATTCTTTAAAAGGGTTGTACCACCCTGTACCAGACAATGAGAAGGGAAAGAGGGAGAATACAGACATAAGCTGCATTTCTATTACAAAACTTTAAGTAATTTGGATTTTAATGAATTAGAAAAGGATAATCAAGGATAACAGATTTTATACAACTGACATACAAATGCAGAAGCTTTCAACTGCTGTTTTAATTATGAATTAATTAACAATTAAGGAATCAACATTCCTCCATCACATTCTTTACAAGTATCAAGGAATATGCTGTGATGTGGCTTTGTGCCTTTTCGTAGAAAGGTTGAAATTATACAATTTTTTTTCCTTTTTTGAATTGTGGAAAAACATCAGAAGCATTTTTTTATTTTTTTAAACATTTTAACTCTAAAGTCAGGCATAGCAGCCATTTGAGAGGATGCGACCAGTGAACAAATGCCCAACGAACACACTCATCATAGTTCATCATAGTGACTTGCCACAGCCAGGAAAGACTCAACACCATATCCAAGCTGGACAGCACAGGCCAAAAGACAATTTCATCTCATATGTAAATCCACTCCATTTACTCATTTTGATTATTAGTAGCCCAAATTTGTGTCCCAATCAGGTCAGAGATCTAGAGTGAGAATGAGAGTGAGAGAGTGAGTGAGAGAGCATTCCAGAGAACAGAAGACTTCTGTACTTAGCTGGCCTGTGGCCCAATGTGCCTGTCCTCACCTCTCTGCTTCAGCAGCTCACTGAGTGTACGGGTGTATCAGTTAAAGCAGCTCTGACCAGGTATCCACAGTAATGTAACTCTTGCCTGGCAGTAGGGCCTAGCTTACAGTCCATACACCACGGTGAACAAATACTATCCTTTACTGCTCCTATACTGTCCTGTGCCACTGTTGATGATGAACAACATGCACCTGCAACCAAGCTGAACAACCAGGTGACCAGGTGACAGTATCTAGGCTGACATCCTGCGGCACAGCCTATATTAGATTGCACATATTTCGAGCCCTGCCCGTATCCGACAATCATTCTGTCTGTAATGTCTGAAGCCGAACTGAGACCAATGCAGTTTTAAGTTGAGGCACTTAGGTTGTGTCACGCAGATGTAATTGTTGTTTCTATTGTTGACGACTGAATCCGATCCTAACCCTAACATAATTTCAAAATATTTGTTCAAACCCCATTTGACCTGACAGGTATTGTCAGATACGGGCAGGGTATCCACCCTCTAGCCTAAACCTTAAGGGAAGGTGGGTTCAATTGGCTAGCTAAGTATTTCTCAAGAACTGAATATCCATCATTTTGCAAGTGCACAAAAAGCAACAGGAAATATCAAACAGGAACTTATGTTAGGCTCAAGTCCAAACCTGTCACTTTCTTATCAACAGACACAATTTCTGCCACTAGGCAATACCTGAAACACGCCGTACCTTTTTGATGTTAAACTCTATGCAGGTACAGTCCTTATGTTTCAGTCCTCATGAAGAGGCAACATAAAAACACAGATAATGGCACTAAATTTAAAAATACATGGTCTTTGCCACAGAATAGACTTACAACAAACATCTACAAATAATGGAGAAGAAATTAGAAATTTCTGAGACTTTTCCTGTAGCACATGAATGGAGCACTGCACAGTAATGTTATTATAGTAGCTGCTAGCAATAACTTTCGAGGATATATATTTCAGATTACATCACTTTATCATTGTCATCAACTAAGTTACTTAAGTTTTTGTGATCACTGGTATGTGCACACTTGCAAATTTACCAGAGACCTGAAACTTGTGTCTAAAGCTATTACCCAGAAACCAAGTTTTATTTTGGGGAACAGAAATAAGTCAACATGAGCCAAATCTGATGAGATGGGGGGACGAGGGGACACGCCTTGTCATTGCAGACAAGAAACTTACACATATCCAATGCACTCTGAGCATTTATGTTATTTTTATAAATCCAGTTAAATCCAGCTATTGCATCACAGTTCAGGTCCTTTGCACAAAATATTCTCCTCAAACACCTCAGAACGTCACAGTAGTATTTGCTATCAAGACCTTGACCCTTGGGACAAATACACTGTGATCCCATGAATGCCAAAGAAAACCACTAGCACAAATTTAGTTGTGCTCCCGACATGGCACAGCTGCCCAGTCCCTGGTCTGTAGTCACAACTCTCATCACTGGTAATGATCGTTGACATATAGTATTGGTTTTCCCAGACCTGTTTACAGAGATCCTCGCAGACTCCAACACAGTTCTGCTTTTGCTCTGGAGTCAGGGAAACACAATGCTCATATGACAGGGTCACATAAATGTGTGTAATTCAAATGCTGATGATGATCAAGTGATAAAACTTGGAATACTGACTCACAAAAGTTATTGCTTGCACCTGTACATGGACAAACTGTGCAGCAAGTTTGACAAGTGACAAGCCCAGGTTTTATTGGGATTTTCTGTGATAGTATCAAACATGTTTATACATCTACAGCCTGTAAAGACATACATTAAACTTCAAAAGAAATGTATGCCTCTACATGAATTCAGCCAGCCAACAAACTATGGACTGAATCCAACAAAATAATTTTAAAAAATGATTTATTAGATTTTACGCTGTCACATTTGTGTCCCTCAACCCAATGAGTCATCAAGGCTGTTTTCTAAATCAAAACTTTCACTCATTGTTTGCTCCTTAAATCCAGTGGATTATAAGGAATCATCTAAAACACAAATAAACTTTGTAAATACTATTAGTTAGATGTATGACTTGATCCTCTAAGTCTGCTGGGTATTACGTGTCTTTTCCACTAGTTAGCACCATATTGCACACTTAAGGTGAAATGGACAATACAGTGCTACAAACTAATTTGTATTTTTACTGCGTCCTATCAGTGTGTAGAAGCTGTGCTGACTCACAGTATTATGAGATGTGGTAGTTTCACACCTACATTCCTGTTCTCACCTTAATCTAACAGGACAGGATTGTGAAGCAAATGAGTCAGTGGGGCTATGCATAGCTGGTGTTAATGTGTGCCCTGGGATGATAACAAGTAGAAAGCTCTAGGTACAGTGTGAATGCACCTAATGCATTCACACAGTACTTCAATATATGAATCTTTGTGATCCTATAACTTAAACCACATTTGGAGGTGGTTTGGTTTGTATTGCAAAGGGTGCACTTTCTTTTAACAGTGTGGGCACAAATGTGGCTTGTTTGCTTAACTAACATCTGCTGTTGGTGAAAAACATGCTGTGTAAGTACTCCCTTTACAATTGTGCAATTTTTAGAGTTGTTGATGGCTAAAAACTTAATAAATTTGGGAAATGACTACACCAAAAACTTTATCATTCGTGCCTTCTTGTAGTCTGTGACATGCAATAAATAAGCTGTTCCTACCTTGTAAAAACATCAGCCTGTTGTGAGGTCTGGTCATGCAAGACTACAGTCTAAAACTGCATCTTAACTACCAACATTTACTAGCAGCCTGAACAGTGTTAACTAATTGTAACCTTTAAACAAAATTTGTGGAGGAGAACAACATATAACTGATGGTAAATGTCTTAAACTCAATGTTGGCAATTTTTAGTGTTGTTGCATTAAACTTTATAAACATTCAACAAATTCTGTATTATTTGGGCCTTCTTAGAAATTTGGCATGTTTTATATATTAGGTTATTTCTTTCTTTGTACAAAACAAACAAACAAAAAACAAAAACATCTGTCCCAGCACTGTTGCCACTGTTGCTCTGCTGGCTAAAGACAAGAATGCATCTGATGAACCTCAACAGGTAGGTGTTGTTGTTTTATTTTTGCATACATAGTGGAAAAGTGTGATCTGATCACAGGTGGCCACTGGACACGCATGTGAGGACCCACTGCTATGCCAGGTGAGGATGCACATACTTACAGCTGTAGACTTCTGATTGGATCATCCAAAATGCATGTTTGTACCAGACCTAAACCACATAAGTGACACTGAGATACCAAAGATTACTCTTTGTCTCACGCCTAAGGGCACTCCAAAGTTGTTTGTTTAAAGAGGGGAGAGTGTGAGCTTGCCCTAAACAGGCCACACAACCTGGCTGCATGAGCAGCTAAACCCTTGCAATGTGTCAGAAAACCTGCTAAAGTGGCATAGTGTTATCAAATTTGCACTTACAGTGTCTGGCATACATCATGACACTGCAAAGGTAGAATCATTCAATAATAACAGAGGACTCCAGTGTCAGTGTTGTTCAGGACAGCACATTATGACTGATAATATATTGATTACACAGCATGTTAAACAACATACCATTCTCCTCCTCTGTCTTTTCCTCTCTGTGTCTGCATTTTCATAAACCTTTACTCCTTGTTTGCATAAGTGAAGAGAAAATATGCTTTTCACATTCCTGACTAATCTCGGGAATTAAAATAAGATAAAAAACACATAAAACATAAATAAAAGAACACTGTGATACACAACATACTCTTGCCATTGATACTGCCCTCAGTAATATTGTTGTAATGTTAGGTTAGTGCAGCATATTAAACTCTCCTTCGCTTCTCTAATTGAGATAAGACAAAAGCTACCGAAATATTTGTGAATTAATAACTGTCAAGTTCCGACTGACGCACCATTTTGTCTCAGTCTGCGTATGTCCTGATAAACACAGAGAACACATCTCCTTACATTTTTAATTGAAGTTAGGCGTCTGGTATTATTGACATTGACTTTATAGAGAACGCAGGAGCTGCTTCTTTTTTTTTTAAACCAAAATCAGCATCGTAAGGACGTACGTTTATAGCAAAGTAACTAAAGTGGAAATATAATCATCTTTTGCGAAAGGTATTTTAACCTTTAGTCTATGTTACGACATCGAAGAACACGATGACAAAATGTAAAGTAAGTTGAACACAATTCTTTGTTGTAAGTGTAAACAGCTATCACTGTAACCTTATAGAACTAACGTTTAAGTTAGAGGATCTTTCTCTATGTGACAGGGCGGAGTGTCAGTTTGCTAGCTAGTAAGGTAAGCTATAATAAATGACTGTTTTGGTTAGCCAGTTCCACTATCAAAGTAACCCAAAAGTAGCTGAGCTATAAGCTAATTAGCTCAATAACGTCATTTTCAGAATAAACTAGGTACCCCTAGTTGGTGTAAATTTTCTCACAAGTTTGGCGAGAAGCCACCCACAAAACAGCTTTATATATGCACCAAGTGTGGGTTAGTTCTACCTAACGTTATCAAGCTTATGTTAGCAGCTAACAGCTAGCTTGCTTCTTCCTGCAGCACCTGTTGATAACAAAGCCGATTCAGACCAGACCGAAAACACTGAAATACTCACTTTATTTCTAAATCGTCCACGAATTCCTGTAGCTTTTTAATCCAATGGGAAACTCGTAATAAGGTGTTAGCTTCGATCCAACAGGTCGTATTTAGACTTTTATTGTTCAAACTCAGTTTCACTCTAACTGACTTGTTTCTCGTTTGTCGGACTCAGCGGTGTAGGGCTCCCTCTCTCCACCTCCTCCCTTCAGACTGTCATTTCCAACTCCAGACAGGGGGGAGGAGACAATATGCCAACTAGATAAAACAATGATGCTGATTGGACACAGGGGTAAGAGGAATCTAGTGTGAACCAATCAAACACGTTGCTACATCGGAGGAATGTAGCACGTGAAAATTACGGCGATATTGTTACTATTAATAAATTTATCAAAGTAGCTAAAATGAACTACAAACTTGAGCAGGACTGATCAAAAGTATCTGAAAGTGTGAGGATCTTATTTTCTGAAATTATTTGGTGACCTTTATTAAGCTTGATTCGAAACATATCTTTGAACTTTGAAGAGACATTTATTACCAGTGTTTCAAATCGCACGCAAACGTGCGCACTAACACTTGCATATTACTGCTAAGTAGATGTCTTTTCCTCTACTTGCAAATCAGTTGAGCCAGATTCGAATAGTTACCTGTATGGGCCACTTCTTATAGTGGAATAAGAAAAGTGTATCTCCACATTATTAAAAACAAACAAAAATTTATTTTTTAATAGCCTAGTATGTCTATTAAATCTTAATATATCTCCCGCCCACACAGATTGGATCAAAATTCAACAAAGCTAAAATACTGAGTCAAGTACAAATAAATAAAGAACAATAGCTGGGCTCATATGATTTTGAGATATCTTTTATAAACTTTTTACCTTTACCTATTTTGCTTATTGTATCCTACTCCCTTTAGTTACTAATATGAGCTGCTTTAAGCACATCTCAAATAACTGCTTACAACTCCAGGGTTTCTAGCTTTGCACATTTTGCATGCATCATTGATTTTTCACATGAATGAAACTAGTACAGTTGATTTAGTCTATATTTTTTTGTCATTACATCACAATTAATTATACAAAAAACTTTCTCATACAGAATTACAGAATAATCAGGATTATTTTTATTAATTCATCTTCAGTTTCAATGATATCATTACAGAAAAAACATCCTCTTCCTTATATTTATACAGTAGTAGTAGAATGCTGTGTCATTGCTTCATTACAAGTGCTGGTCATAGTTTATAGTGTGTGCGGTGTGACACTGAGTTCAGTCCAGTGTTACGAATCACTCAGTACAAAGGCAGTTTAACAATAACCTGCTTCTTCTTACTCAAATGAATCTATCTGGGTTTGATTGGTCCTCCTTGGGCAGGTGCCAGACATACTCTGGTGCTGCATTCATGTCATGATGGGTTTGCCGTAAATATGAGGTGCTGAAAACATAAACATAGTAAATATTTTAATTAAATTTTTTATAGCTAAATTTGGACATGGGACTTTTGCTGAATGATCGATTGCCTTTAAACTGCTGCTAGCAAGTCACCCTGTTCTTTCAGTTTTTTTATACGTGACAAAAAAATTCAGCATCAGTCGCTTATACATGGTTGATTTGAGGTAACTTGGAAGTTTCTAAATTCTGAGCCAGAGATTAAATGAGAAGACAATGCTGTTACCAAAGCCTGGACTTTGAAAACTTTTATGCACCAAAAATTGCATCCAGAACTTCCAAACATAGTTTTAATCAGATCAGAGACCCTGCCAAGGTGCTGCACCCTGGTCTCCTGCCTGGAAAGAACCCTGCCCAAAGAGGAAAACACGCCCCCCTATATGGGCATGCAAGTGTTGAAAAGGTGGTAAGGAAATAAAGGAAAAGGAAAGGAAAAGAGAGAGAAATGAGGGGTGGGGTAGAGGAAGACAGTGTCAGCCTATCAGGGGAATGGTCAAAGCTCAAAAATTCTGACTAGTGCTGCATTCAGGTCACTGAGGAAAGACAGTGGACAAAACCTTTTGATCTGAAAGTCAACACTTCATTTCTTTGGTTGTAACTGAAGTGTGAAGATCATACAGAGTAATGAATATCTACAAAAAATGTAAATTATGTCATCTGGAATCTTTAAATATCAATCATTTAAAATAAGCAAGAGAGTTTGTACCAGCTATTCCAATATGACCTGAATGCAGCATTAGACCTTTGACCATGTGGGTACCTTTGGCACTAATTATGCTGATAGGAAGAATCATAAGGACTAGAGGGGTTAAGGTATGGTGTAGTGAATGGATGGGGCTCACAGACTGCATATAATGCATTCCAATGGTCCTTGATAATTAGTAAACATTTTAAGTTTAGTGTTCAATCAGCAGGATATAGCAACCAAACAGCCTAACTTGGTAAAGCTAATAGTAAACTAAGCTTTTTCAGTGGGCTACATATCAAACAAGGTTTTTCTGTTTCTCAGTGTTGCTCGAACTACATACAGTACATTGAGAGAAAAGCAGTCAAACGATGTAGTTTGTTTACAGCCTTGAACTGTGTTGATTCTTTTGACTTTAACAAGCACCTTAACACTGTCATGGTAGAAATACACCAGTTGTGTAGTTTACGAGCACCTGAACTTTTGACCCTGCTTTCAAGTGATGTTGAATTGGAGTCTTCTCTGAGTTGGTTACACAGTATCACAACTCACTCAAACAAGTCTTTCGGTCATGTTTGTTGGTTAAAAAAAAATTGAGGCGCATGATTGGCCAGAGAAGTCAGCCTTTGAGACAAGCTGTTAAAATAGGTATTGTCATTAAACCGGCTACTTGTAGGATAAGACTGATAATAGTCTAAGTTTTCCTTACTACGAACAAATATTACAAAAGGATCAGGACACACAACAAATGGATTCCACTATCAAGTATTGTGTGTGCATCCAAAGTCTGATATATTATTCTTCCCTAAACCTCCACTATCATTCAAACCACTACCACGCTGTTGTACTGGGTGACATGCTGATTTGAAAATAGTCCAAGAGCAAAAGTTTCTCTGTTTTGATTGATGTTTGGTTACAATAACTATTTCTTTTTGTCATTTAATGTTATTTGTATGTAGGAAAAATATAGAATATCATAAGTATTATCCTCCATTTGTTGTAAAAGTGCAAATACCACATTTATTAAAGTAAGTATGAAGTATTTCAATTTCATAGTATTTATGGTGTAAACTATAAGCTTGTGTAACACCACTTTAATGCAGGCAAAGGGTTAGACTGACAATGTGGCCCACCTCTGATATGAGGAGAGTTCCTCCCTGACTGAGGATTATTTTATCGTAATATTTGTGTGTATATCTTATGTAGGACCAGAGAAATCTTTTTAATGGGATGGTGACTCAATGAATCCTGGCTCTCCCTATCTTAAAGCTGAGCCACTGACCACCGATAAGAGTTTCGTGGCTTTCACTGAAAGTCACGATGAGTTGAAGTGTCTCTGCATTGTGTGAAAGTGGTTTATCAGGAGAAAAAAAATGCTTGAATTTTTTCCTTTTTCAGCAAAAAAAATCTATTTACTGTACTGGCACAAACTATATCAGCAACTTCATTCAAAATATGTCTTTATAAACTTTTAATTCAAATTTTTGTTAATATTGATGTTAGAGTCAGTATGTTGCAGGAGGAGATGTAGCAATACTGCAGGGGGATGATCAATGAGTTTCTACATCTGGACAGAGGATGCCAAAGAAGAAAAAAAGACAGAAAGAAGGAGGAGAGAAAATGGGAAAGGTGGAAGGAGGGCAGGTCTCTACAACTCTATATCTACCAAGGAAAAATGTTGAACGCACAAAGCAAATGAACAGGAGAGAAGAGGGCATGAGTACTACTAGGATGATAATATTCAATCAGAACCATGATAATAATAATAAATAGAATATTAATTAAGAATATTAATAATCATTTTCATCAGGATAGTAATAATATTACAGAATAAATCTCATATTTTTTTTTGTCACATTTTTTTCTCCATTGAAATACAGTTATCTCCTCAGAGCAGACCAATGAGGATTCAGCCTCCGCTGGCTCCGATTGGCTGTTGCATATGACATCACAGCTAATGGCGACCAGGTAGACATGCATCACTTCCTGCCCCCGCCCGTTTCCTGTCCAGACAGGAAGTCCTGGCACTGCCATGGTAATCGGTAGCGAGTAACACTGAAGTCTGGGGAGAGAATTACAGTTGCATGTGCTTTTCCCTCTTGTATACTGTAACACATATGTGAAGGCCTCCGATACACTTGAATTAAACAGATGAGAATAAAATGTACCTGCATCATAGCCGGCCAATGACCATGACATCCACAACTTCTCCCTTATGCAGTTCCACATACTGCTCTGTTTTAGGAGGCAACATCAGCAGACCGTTGGCGCTACGCATTGACATTAGCCTGCTGGATACCTGGTTGCCTGAAGAACAAGGGACAGAGTGCTTCTGTGTTAGTCTGTCTTACAAATTACTTGGTAAATAAAACTGTTTAAAATTAGGGATTTTAATAATCTCTTGAAGCAACGGTGATCTCATTGCATTACACATTCTATTTGTAAATACTTTTGTTTTTTTTTGGTGCGTATTTGTGTAATTTCGTCTCCTTTTAATTACTACACCACTTAACCAAACATCAAAAAACCTCGATTAAAACAACACATATTTTTAAGATACTTGGAAACTAATAATGTTGAATTTCATCATCTTTGTTTTGTGCATTATGTGGGGGTATAAGTAAAACTGTGGCAGTGCAGCACAGATGGCACTACAAAGGTAAAAACACTGGTGTGTGTGTGTGTACGAGTGTGTGCACAATGTGAGTATATGTGTTTACCTGTGCTTTGTGCCCAAGGCAGTGGCTCCTGGTGATGCCAGGTGAGAATACAGCGGTGGTACTCTGGTCTAGGATCCAGCTTCACATCACAGGAAAGCTGAAGTACATGTAAATATAATATTACCACACACACTATGGATTCTATGTTGTTCACAAATTGTATAAAAAATACAGCCTCTGCACATTGCCTCACACTGGAAAAGAATAGTTTGAATTCTCTGGAAAACACATCAATATCTTCTTACAGAGAATTAGTTAAAAAGATCACTAGCTTTCTAATGTCTGCACTTCATTACCTTTTGACAGAGCCAGGCTTCCTTCTATTCTAATCATTTTGTTAAGCTGAGCTAAGTTACTGATGGCTCTAATTATGTATTGACATGAGACCTGCATTCATTTAAACACGGGCATCTGCACTTTTCACTTAGGAAGGAACAAAGTAAAAACAGACACACAACAAGTCTCAATTTCCTGACTGTACAAAAAAGGTGAAAATATCTCTGATACAGGTGCTGCCATCTTGCTTGTGGCATAATGATTGGCAGATGTGGCCAGGATATCCAGGCTCCACCCACACAGCTGCCCAACTCAATCGCAGGTTAGGTGAGGAATAGATGTACTCAGAGTCTTAGGGTTAGACAGCCAACCCAAACCTGCCACTGAGCTACCTTCATTGAGCTACCTTTAATGGCATCAAATAACTCATTTAAATCAAACTTGGCAGAAAAATGAACACTTGATCATACACCAGTGTACTAAAAACTACCTCTAATGACAGAAACCATCTTTTGGGAAAATTTAGTCGACATGATTTTTTAGTTAGTTTAGCCTTGCATGGAAGGGGTGTAATTTAACCAATATTGCAGCAGGACATCAGGGGTGATCCAGATGATTTGGTCTCACTTTACAAAACTTTCATGTCCTCCATTTTAACAGTTTTTGTTTAATAACAGAAAAAAAGTAAGTCAATTTGTGATACATTTGATCACTTATTCTTTATTAAAACTTTGGAAATCAGAGCTTTCTGTAGAGACACATAAATAAGAGGGGATTCACTCAGTCACCAGGGAGAAGGATCGCCTCTACATTTTATATAGCTAAGTATTTTAACTTGGTTAATTAGTGATAAATTTGTGTGCATTTGCATGTGTTTCTGTGTGTGTATTCGTGTGTGTAAGTGTTTTTTACCCTAGCTTTAATAATTGTAGGTCTGGGGTCCAAAATGCCTTGCATCTTTCTCAGGGCAGGAATCACAAACAGGTTACATGTCACCACTGCAGACACTGGGTTACCTACAAAACAAAACATCATTGGGTTACTAGGGCAACTGTACAAGTACATAGGTGGATCTATATAACTGCATATAAAGAGTGTCTAAGTTATGTATACACCATATCAGGTCTAGGTCTTTCAATGTCTCCATGTGCATCAAAAGAAATTACTCCTGACTGAGTCTGTGCGTCAGCTGCATGTCAGCTGCTCTTGTCTCTTTACAGCAGTGTGACCCATACACACAATTTACCAAACATTTATATTTATCTGTTTTGGTCATAACCAACACAGGAAACTTTGTACTAAAACAATACTTGCTGTCAGCAAAGCTGTCAGGAACACAACGTCATTATGCTGAGCAGATGTTTTTATAGTTCTGATCAACTACAAATGAAGACAATCAAATCAATGCCCAATAGAACTGTGGAGAAGTTTGAATTATTCTGCTCAACAAAATTTAAAAAATATTACATATAGCCTCTCAATCACCTATCAAATTGACAGGTACTAACAGATTAACAGTTTAGAGTTTGCATAATCAAAGCCATGTTATGCACTAACACACCTGATGAAGAAAAGAAATTGGATCTCAGAGGTGGATATTTATTGTAGGTGTAAATAAACAAACTAAAGCTACACCTCAGCACCCTGCAGACATCAAATATTTTCTAGTGTCTGGTGAAAGGCAGGCTATGGGAGCTCCAGTTTTCTTGTCTCCTCGAACAATAAATTAACTCTAAATACCACAATCATCAAACACAAATATAGAAATGATGATTACATCCTTAGGCCTTGACCATACCCACAATGAAATAAGGTACAACAAACTGAGTGTTCAGTTGTGCAATGGGGATCTGCCAATAACATGAATCAAAGTCATATCTCTGGGTTTTGTTTATTTATTTTTTGCTGAATGGGGCAAAAGGACATATATATCTTTTCTAGGAAGTTGGTATATTTGGTTATTAACCACCAAAAATGTGTTTTTTTTCTTTTGCTATATTTACTATATATTTATTGAAATGGGTAAAGGCAAATGATAGACGGGAGAGACAACATGAATGCTATATCAAAATAACATGAAATCCATATTGTAAAATAGATACAATATCAACATATTGCTAAACTCAAAATGGTATATTTATATTGCACAGTAAATGCTGAACAAGATGTTTTGAATGAAAAAACTGAAAACTGTTAATGTTAAGAAGAACTGAATGTTAAACTGAATTTCAGCGGCAAAATTCCCACAGCAACACCATTAATGTTTTTGTTCATGTGGGAAAGTAGCTTTCTACAAATATACACCTCATACCATTAAAATTCTGTTGTGGCTGAGCTTATCCAGTTTGAGTTCAAGCACACTAAAAACTATGTGCTTGTTAAGATTAAACTGCATTTGACATTTTTTTAAAATGCCTCGATACCAGATTTGTTCAATCATCTGTTGTAACTTTTTTTTTTAATTTAAGTGAAATATATGAAATTAACTGAAATTTTAAAATAGCTTTTACACACAAGTTTGACTGTATAAAAGCCAAATGCTTATCAAAATCACTATGACATCAACACTGCATGTGGCTTATATCCCCTGGTGCCAACACTTAATTGTTTTTGACTACAATGTGAAAACAGCATAAAATGAGTTTTGGATAAGAACATGGTGACAGAGGAGACTGAGGTCAGTGGCTTGAGGTCATCATGATAACTGACAAGAACAAGGACAAGTAGCCCACGCAATCTAGAACAAGCATGAATGGGATAAGATCTGAATATAGTTGTATGCTCAAAAATTGAATGAGAGATACAGACTCCAGGGTTCAAATGGGAAGAGTTGACTTTAAAAGCAGATTTAGGTAGGTTTCACATACAGCCCTGAATGTGCTTTAAAGACAGTCATAGGAAAGTTATTATTGGATGAGAAAGCTACTTGCTAACCAGTGAGTTATTTCAATAACTAGCACCCAAGTATACCAGCAATATGTCAAACTAACAGTAATATAAGGACAAAACAAAACAAAACAAAAAACCTATACCACCGAAGATAATGACAGCCAGAGTAGAAGCCACAGAGGACAGAAGCTGATGACTGGAGGGGAAAAAGATGAATACTCAAACCGGCTAGAGCAGGTTGAAGTAAGAGTGACCTGTTTTAAACCAATTGGGCCTAAATTTATACCCTCGACTGACTGGCTCATGCCTGGCTTAAGCAAGCTGGAATGAATACACACCTTGGAGGTCTAGTGTCCACCTTGTTGTTAAATTTATATCCTGCGCAGTGGAATCATGTATCAAAATTTGCTATGCACCCTTGGGATTATGTAACTCTTTTCTGTATGTTTTCTCATTTGTTCTGTTTTTTTTTTTTTTATTTTAGCTTTCTCTGGATATCATTGGAATTATACTAGATTTATAGTGTTTTGGAGAGAAAATATACATTAGAGAAAAAATTTCAGCTTGTAATATGCCACCCTGCTGCAGTGTGCCTGTTCTTCAGGTGTAGAAGTGAAGGTTAAATACAGCAAAAGGAACATAGCTTATGGCTTTGGATGAATAATCTTAGTGGGTGTTGGGCCAAAGAAACACTATATAAATCATTGGTGTATCAATGACACTTAAGAGTTTTGAGCACAAGGAGCTACACATTTGTGACATCCAACCAACACACACTCAGTAACTTAAGCATAAATGTATTACCTGGCAGAGCAAAAATGAGTTTCCGTGCTCCATCAATGTCAACTGTGGCAAAGGTAGTAGGAAGACTGAGGAAAAGAAACATACAGACACATTTTTCCTCTGTGTCATAATAGTAGTAGGCAGTAGTAGCATAAGAAGTGTGAAACTATCAGCAGCAGTAGCATTGAAATCAGTTGAAGTAGAACCAGCGCACAAAGTGTAATGGCATTAAAAATACAAAGCAGTAACAGCAACAGTAATAGTAGCTTCAAGCAGTGTGATCAACTATACTTGTAGTAGTAGAAGAGGAAGCAGCAGTAGGAGCCCTGATATTTGTAGAGGTAGAAAGAATAGTGAACATAACAATAGTGGTGCGCTCCTGATTTCAAATAAGTTGGGACAATGCGTAAAAAACAACAAAAACAATTTGATATTTTCCGAATCCTCTTACATATTGTAAATTTAAAGGCAATATAACTAAGGTTTTACTTCATCTACTATATGATGATTTCTGTAAATATATTCTTAATCTAAACTGATGCCACCAACACGTTCTAATAAGCTGGGACAGAGGCAACTAGGGTCTTTAAAAAGGCTCCGTTTTTTACAGGCTAGGATTGGATAAGGTGAAACACATGAATATATAAAGGCATTACTACATGGGCTAGAGAATATTTTGTAAACTGCTGTTGGTTGTTTGTTTGCAAATGATAACATTCTGTTTTTATTTAATGTTGTACATAGTGCCCTGACTTTTTTGGAATAAGGATTGGGAAAGTAGAATAAGCAAGAGTAGCAGCAACAGCAGTATGACAGTGGAAGTACTAAAAACAGAAGAAGAAAAAGAAATAGTAAGTGCAGTAGTAGCATAAGAAACAATTCAGCAGTGGTACAAGAAGTGGCAGAAAAAGCATTATTAGGAGAAACAAAGCTAGATTTAGCACTTTGGTAGTGACATTAATAAATATTGTGACAGCTGCAGTAGAAGCAGTAAAAGCTGTAGAGACATAAGTAGCAGAAGTAGTAGTTAAAGTTCTAGCATGGGAAAGAGTAGAAGAAGCACCCCGCCTTCCCCGTCTCACCCTGGCTTCATAAAGACTCGTCCAAAGTGGATTTGGGCATGAAGGTCAATATCCAGCACCTGCTTTAGGTAGTCCTAATGAAACACACAACACAGACATACACAGACAGATGGAGAACAATGAAACGGCAAAACTGATGCTGAGTCAACTGTGAGACAGTACTGCTCCCATGTGTCGTTCAATCAGAAAAACAAACCTACGGTGTTAACAGAAGGAAAATAAATCTTTGTGAAAAAGGTTTGTAGATAAGGAGGCGGGTCATTAGTGAGAGAGTACCTTCTCTCCCATGGACACACCCCCTGAGGTGATGATGACATCGGCACGACTTATTCCCTCATGAAGAGCTGACAGCAGGTCATCAGGGCTGTAACCACAAGTATGATACATCAAACTTGGTTTACTGCTCACAGGAAGTGCTACTCAGCTTATTGGTCAGCTATATTATGTCTTCTGAGGCTGCTGAGAAGCTTTGTCATGTCAGAGATTAAAATCCTAGTGATTACACAGCAATGTCATTATAACAAAAAGATGATAAATGCATATTGTTGAGTATACATTTTTTTGATACTGAGACTTTGAACCCAAAACTCTACAAGAAGTGTTTGTGTAACTCAAGTGTGACTTGTTTGTTTAAAATTGTATACCTTACCATAAAATTCCTTAATTTAATTTGCTTTTTGTAAATAGAAATGGTCTGAGAGTAAAATTGTAAATTAAATGAAGTCAGGGCAACATTGGTGTCATTAAACTAAAACCAAGCAGTCTTAATTATAAAGCCAAATTGTTTCTACTTGTCTCCAACGATGCCCAGGTTGATGGTGGGATATCCATGTTCCTGGATGGTGGACAGCAGAGTGGAGCGATTGGAGTCTCTGATTTTCCCTGGGTGAAGGTCGTCCTCTGGATTCAACAGCTACACATGGACAAAGCAAAAACACAATTTTACTGGTTTCTTGATTAGCAGAAAATCTGATAAGAAAATCTGATAAGAAATCAGGAAATGTGTGTCCCATTTGGGCTAATTGAATTTTATCTTTTTTTCACTGGAGTGCAGACTGACCAGAGATACAGGTTTTCTCATCATGGACCCAAAACTGTACATGCAAACATCAAAGAACAAGTATGAAAGTAATGTCATCCATGCATGTCTATAAATGTACCTCGTTGCCAGTCGACATGACAGCCACCACAGGGAACTTGTGCACGCTGACCTCGGTCACTCCCACTGTAGCCAGCAGGCCGATCTCTGACGGACCCATATGTGTTCCTTTAGCCAGCACACACTCCCCTCGCCTGATGTCATGACCTATTGGCCTTTGCAGAGGTACAACATGTTACCATCATAGTGAGTTATGGGCATGGTGATGCAGTTATGATATCAATTAGTTTCCACTTTGCTTCTAGAGCATATTTAGATTATTTAGATTATTTGGTGTTACCTAATGTCCTGCCCGGGTCGCGCCTGGACCATAATCCTCACCTCCAGCTCCTCTGTGCCCTGAAATTAGCCAGACTGTCAATAACACCATACCTGCTGACAAAACATATAGTGTCCATACACAGTGATGAAATATATAATTACTAAGCCCTTTTGCAAGCATAAAAATTTAAACTAGACAGTGTTCAAATAACATCTTTACTCATGTTCTTACATCCTCAGACTCCCGCAGAAGCTCTGTATCTTCTACTTGGACCACAGCATCAGCTCCACAAGGAATTGGAGCCCCAGTTGTCACCCTCATCACCTGACCTGGCATCACTGTATGGGTGGGCTAGACACACACAAACACACACAAAGCTTAGCAAGCCTGGATGTTGTCAGATGCTTCTAGGACAATACATTTCATTCACTGTGAATTCACTTCAAAAGTCAGAGTAGAGCCAAGTATATACAGTACTAATACTGACATTCATAAAAATGGTGAAAGTTAGAAGCAGCATCAATTACTGACAGTGGTGGTGAAGTTGTTACTAGTGATGAGAATAGGATCAGAGGCAGAAATAGTCATTGTGCTAGTGGTTATAATGTCAGCAGTAACATTTCTAGCAGCATTTCTTTCAACAGAAGAAGTAGGAGTAGGGGCAGGAGAAATTGTCCTTTTTTTCGTAGTTACAGCGGTGATACAGAATGCATGTATGTGGGGCTTGTACTTATGAACACACTGTAATTATTTGACAGTGTAACTCAAATTGCTTGACATAGTTATAGTGAGAAATTCAGGTAGCTGTACTGCTTAAGGTTAGAGAAATGATACCATATTCTGTTACTCAAGACTTGATCATTTCTGCAGTGTTAGTGTATTAGAGCTGACCTGTTGTCCAGCCTGTGATTCTCCCATGATGAAGCGATCTCCTGGCCCATCAGCAGCTGCAGGTCAATGGTAATGATGTTAATTAAGTTAATTATGGAAAGTAGACTGTGACTATGTAATTTTTAAATTTCAAGTGGCAGTCAAACAGACAGTTTAAATACAAAATATTGTGTAAAGAATCCACCCTTTAATCATTTTAATGTCAACTGCCAAATAAATATAAATGTATAGATGGATGCAGCTGTGAGTTAAAGGTGCAATGTGAGAAATGATGAGGGCAGCATATAACTTGAGTGACGACAAACAGCTATTCATTCAACTCTTTGCTGTTGCTCTCTTTGACTGTAGCTAGTACCCATTAGCTTGTAGCTCAGTTAGCTATGCAAATAGTGGCCCTTCTAATGCTTCTAACTGAACTGGGAGCTTGGAGCACAAGATGAGTGTTGGTGTTTACATGGCAGCCAGTGGCCTCTCAACAAACACAGTCTTACTGGGACTGAACACAACCTCCAAGACCGACTGAAGCCAGTTTAATGACGGGGATTACAGTTCTAAAATGATTTACAGTGTCCCAGACCAGAACGCCAGGGACAATAAAGACACAGCAAGTGGGTACAGGAGAGGGGGAGCAGAGGGAAAACAGCAACAAGAGGGTCAGAAGCAAAATGGATCTTTAGATCTAACTTAATGATAACGGACTGTTTCAGCCAAACCCGATTTGGTGATTTGGTGAGTTTTCTTTTCTTTTTTTTTCTTTTCTGGGTGAGTGTGTTTAACTAGGCACTAACAAGGCAATTAAGCTTTAGACAGGATGGGCTAGGGCTACCTGGTTAGCAGGCTTACTTCAGTAGACATCTCTGCAACACAATGTATAAAAGTCTTTGACAGAACCTAAAACTGTTACTATTTCACATTCTGTTGATAATATAAGTCAATTTTTTAAATTAAGTTCCTGCCATATGACTGCTTATTTAATTCAAATTAAAATGCATTTTTAAGGATCCTATTTAACATTTGTATCCCTGACATATCTTTTACCTGATGCTGTACAGAACTATGTAGAAATGAGAGTCTTACCTCGTACAGCGTAGCCGTCTTTAACGGAAGCAGGGAATGGAGGAAGGTTGTCTTTGGCATAGATGTCCTGAGCAAGCACTCGACCCAACCCATCTGAAAAAATTAGGGCAAGTCAGGTCCCTTTAGCGCAACCCACACTTTAACAGCAGTCCAGTCATGCTGGTTACAGACAAAGATAATTACAATATGTGTGAGTATAGTTGATCAATTGAGAGCAAAACTGCCTTAAACCACAGATGTGTGTCATGTTTATATTCCTCTCTGTGACACTAGGAAAGCACTACATAATTCAAGCATAGGACAGACACATATGCTGACAGCATATACTCATTCACAGATTTGAAGACTCACCTCTGTAGTTAATGACTTCAATTCCCAGAATTGGTGTCATCTCTAGAACAGTGATGAAGGCTTTGTCCATTGACGTCAATGGGAACGGAGACATGCGATGACGACGTGCCACTTTACTAATGTCCACCGCACTGTGGCCTACACACACACACACACACACACACACACACACACACACGCACGCACGCACACATACACAGATATATACATACACACACACACACACACACACACGCACAATATTAAAGAGAACCGTTGTAAGTAAACAGTGAATCAATCTGCTACATAGATAATCAATATGGTGCTGTAAACAATACCACTAAGCATGAAGGTTGCTTTTGCAAGGCTGATATATTAATATGACTCTCACACACATTGCACTTACTGGCTCTCAGAATGTTCTCATTACTGCCACATCGTGACTGAACCTGCAGAGAGACAGACGGATATTCTATATTTGATGTGAATGTATGGAAGGAATGATTTTAATACCTCTTCTTCATCACTAGACAGAAAAGACTGCTAGCTTACCTATACTTCATAGCACATGGAAACATAAGTAATAGGAATTCTACCTGTGATCTTGAAAACATCAGCAGCTCTATGATTACTTCCTCCATAACATTGAACAATAACACATAATTTGAGAACCTTAACAGGCACCAGAATGAGCTTTGACTTATATCAGTCCAATTATGTTTTTTTAATCTCACATCAGATATCAGCTGGCATGTTGTTAATCTGCTGTGGAAGTTCCTCTCCTAACACAGCTTTATGAAAACAGTTTGTAAAACCTGTGATGACACTTTACTTTCTCCGTATATGACATTATTTTTTTTACTCTGCTATTCCATATGTGGCATCTTTTTCTTTGTCTTGATTTTAATGTAAAAAAACTATGCTTGCGATTGATAAAAAATAAATACTGCATGTTCTTAAATAAAGCCAGGATTCAAATAATCACCTTGTCCAGAACAAATAAAGGTTGGTCACCAATACAGGTGAAATAAAAATGGCAATTGAAAACGTTCCTTTTTATTGTGCACTCATATACTGTAAAGTTAGGTGCGGGTGAACATAATAACACCCATTTGTGTCAAAATAAAATTCAGTGAGGAAAGGGAGCGAGTATGCCCTAAGCTGCTGGAAGGCTGTAATGTGGAGCAGCTGTGCAGCACTGTTGACTTGTAAAAATGCTAGCTTAATGCTAGCGATTCAACAACTGCAAAGACGAAGTGAAATTGTACAGAAGACAAATTCAGACCAGCACAGTGCTGACTAAGACATGACTCTGTTGTTGTAATTATGGTATTTGTGCTCTGGAATGTATATGAACTTTCAAGACAAAAGGTAAATATGTAGAGAGAAAGCCTAGAGTTTGCATTAATAGGAAACAGGAGTGTTATTCAAAAACAATAAAATATCTACAGTACCTACATAACAGGAAGAATTACACTTATAAAGCTGGTTCTTTGAGAAAAGGCCTGGCTCTTTTTACAAAAGAGTTAAGTAAAGGCCATTACTCTAAATTTTAAATCAAATATGATGACAATCCAGCATTATTTGAGTTTTTGTAATTATTTTATCCATTGTTGATATCTTGACATTAGTTGGGACAATTTTTAAGTGAATGTACCACACATGAAGATAATTCTCACAGTCTCATTCACTCCCATTCAATTCAAACAGCACACAAGTCCCGAGACCTTAAATTTAAGAATAATTCACTGTGAGCAGTGAAGTGACAGTCGCATTTGCGATGTTTAATCAGGATCCTAAAATCCAACTAACTTTAGGAATTTGTCAAATATCAATTTAAACACTGAAAGCTAAATAGAGACAGGATGGAAAGTCACATTAAATGTAATCATTTCAACACTTTTACCAATAAGTAAGAAACCTTATGGGCAACAGGGAAACTAAGCAAATCTCATAATAATCTGATAGGAGTGTCCAGAAATTCAAACTAGCAAATTTTTTGTTACAATATCTACTAAAAAAAAGAAAATAACTTTTAGTGACATAACATGGTTAAGAATCCAGAAAATAAACAAAAACTCCAATCATGCAACAACTGTCATTAAAGTTTTTTTTATTTTCATTTTTGATAATCTCATTTGTCTCATTTTCGATTGATTGATTTTTTTTTTGTGAGATCTTCTGAGGTAGCTGTTCACTTTTCATTTGCATATATTCTGGTCTATAAGTTTTGCAAGGCATACATAAGAAGTTTTATACTTCATGCATAGTGCAAAATTGTTTTTATAAATTTTATGGTTCAGGGAGATTTTTTAACTACTCTTTTCCTCAGTTGTCATTTCTGTGAGTGTGCATGTATGAAAGTTTGTGTGTACCTTGGGTGTCGGGCATGAAGCGGTGGAAAGGCGGGAGGTCGCCTGTGTTGCCCGTGGTGACTCAGAAGGGGTGGAGCTTAAAGAGGCTGAATCTCGAGGAAGCACCTGAACGCCTCGAGAAATGATAGAGTCCGGGATCTATATATGCACACCCACAGACACACACACACACACATACACACACACACTTAATGCTAGTCAAAGAATTTGCTTCAGTTGTTTTAAGCGCAATATTCCTTTTCATACATGATTTTTTTTCTTTTTGTGGTTTTCAAAATTCATAGTGAATTCTCTTCTTAAGACAAGAATATAGATACTAAAATCATCCATTTGACCCTGGAAGATCACTGGCCAGATGCTTCAGCTGACATTTCTGTACCATACTAAGAAGCACTGTAAGATTAAGGGTACATTCGCTTTTAACAGTCTTAAACTATACTAATCAATGCTACAATCAATAATATCCATGTTTACATCGTAGACAACTTTGATGATTTAACTGTGGTGTTAACGATTTGACTCTGAGTTACTATTAATTAACTACTTATACATTACACTTTAGGTCTAGCAGTGTGTGCAACTTCCCTCTACTGTTTGAGTTTCTTTAGCATAAGGTCAACCACTCGGGACCGAGGGCTTCATGTGATTTAGGAATTGTCCTGCACATCATGTGTCACATTAACATGAGGTAAACAAAGTCCGTTACACTCAAATTTACTTATAAAATCCCTGACTAAGGGATAATCTCCAGTTTCTAATTTATTTGCTTTTTTAATGGCACCCAAAATACTGTCAAAGCTCTCATTTAAATCACATGAGAACTCAAGCTAATAAAAATGTCCAAGTGAACAAAGTGTGAACGTTCGCTGTGATCAGTTATCTGTTCTCAGAAAGTTGTTTCATATTGCTCTGGAATGAACCAAAGCTTAATGTACCTGTAAGGTAAAAAATGGTTCTAATGTAATCAGCTGTAACAGGTGAAACTACCCTTTGTGAGGGACAGGGAACAAGGGAACAACATATAACTTTTTTACAGGTTTATTTGTAGATAAACAACATTTGTTCAGCCATTGGTTCAATATGAAAAAGTGGAAATCATTTTGATCTCGTATAGCGACGTGTAGAAAAACTAAGTCCCCTGTACCTGATCAAATGGATGTTTTTAGTGTCTATCTTCTCATCACCGAATTATGAAGCTGATTTGCTTTGAAGTAAATAGCCATCACACCTACAAACTGCTTCTTTCACCCACCAATGTTACAATAGAGTTACTACAGTTAAGGGCTCTGTTTTTTGCACATGTTTTAAGCAACCCAGGACAAATAAATGATCATATTGCTTCTTATTTAGCTAACTAGGTTCTTCAACAGCAGTTGGAGGTTTCATTTGTTTTCTTGAGTGAAAAGAAAAAAAAAATTAATTCATATCTTTGTTCTGTATCTTTCCATAAGCAAGAGTTTTTATTATTATTCTGCACTTGTTTTTTTTTAGTGTATAAAGACAAATCTTTATAAAATCACCATGCTTAATTCCGTGTTTACTGGCTTTGATAGTGGCAGCTACCTGCTGCTAGAAAAAAAATGTAGATGAAAGAAGTAAAGGGGAACTGAAACATTAAAATCGTTAGCTGTAAAACCAAAACAATGAGCTGAGAGTAGCTACAACCATAATTCCAAAAAAACGTGCAAATGCATTTTTTAAAGTGGTGAGCTTGGCGTCATACTTGCATGTGAACGACTGACCCTTTAAAGGACGCACCTTTCATAACCATTCATGAGTCATGATACTATCACCTGTAACCAAATAACAAACAACTTTTCCAGCCTTTTGCTGACGCTGTCCAAACTAGTTTGACTGTGCTGTTAGCATCATTGTGAAATAAGAAACTTTTTAAAAACTTACGAAGATGATGAGGTTAAACATATAACATAATGTCTTTGCACTGATTTCAATCAAGTGTATGTCAAAAAGGATTAGCATAATGTCATAAATGTTTGACTTGTGTTTTAAACAGCATCCCAATTTTTTATGAAATGTGATGCAGAATAGAGCTCTAACTATAAAAACAATATAGATTAATGATATTTTTCTAAGCCTTTTTTTCTACATGAAATCCCCATCACAATCCATTTTACATTAATGCTGCTTTAAGTGCACAAATTTTATTATATATTAAAAACAGCATAAAAAGGTAATTAGGTACTTAAGTGTTAGATTTACTTCAAGTGAGCCTAATTTTGTCAATGACCTAGAATGCCTCATCGAAAATCATTTAAAGATTATAGTAACATTGCTACAACATTTTGGCTAATCTCAGTTAAGGACAGGGTCTCTTGTGTGAAAATTTCATGTTTACAGTATGTGGTAAATCTTCAAAAACTGTTCTTTCAGCCAACTGTGAATAAATCTTGACCAATTTAGAGCAAAGCAGATTTAGAGAGCTGTTATCCATGTATGAAGAACAGGGACCAGTGGAGTGTGACTGACAAACAAGATGAACTAACCAATGACAGGAGGGGTGTATGTGTGTGGGTCGCTCACCTGCTGATCATGGGTACAGGAGCAAGTGAAATGGGTGGGAGGTGCAGGTGTGTTTCCTGGCAGGTAGGGACCTCCCTTAGCCATGACCACAGCATGGCTCGTCTGATGGGCACAAACACACACATGCGTGTGGGCATGCACAAACACACAGATAGACAGGCAGACAGACAGACACATGTTCCCACAGACAGATAGGTGAATGAGATGGGATGAAATGTTTCGGTCTGGTTAATGAATGAAAATTTGACATTCTGATATAGCAGCTGCATCATGGAAAACTTTTATATAACCAAACTCTGGGAGGGTTTGAAATGGTTTTTTGAGCGTAGGAACACATTCACACCTGTATGCACACACATGCTATCTGTATGGTGATACATTACGTGGATAATGACATCTGAGCATGGGGCCTTTACATCTATACCTGCAGCCTATTCCACCAACTGAAAAAAAGACTAAAAGTAAAAGACTATTTTCTAAAAAATTAAGCTATAATGTATTCTTCCATGTGTGAGCAGCTATGATGCTGAATAATACAAAGCATGTTTGTCCATTACATCAATTAGTTGCTTATTTAAATCAGCTGCTTCTGTTGTGCTATTTTTAGTGAGGTGAAGAAAACTGTATGACACATAGGCAGTCAAAAACAATATCAACATCACCTGTTCAGAAGTGAAAACCTCAAGAGTTACAAGGTTCTATTTCAAGCAACCAAGAAGTGCAAGCGTGAATTCTCAAGTGAATGAAGCATAAAATCACAATTGCGTCCTTGTCAATCCAAGTAAAGGTTAAGTGTACAGCTACAGTAAATGTCAGTGTGATCATGAATGCAAATGGATGTAGTCACAGGCGTGAGGTAAATCTTAAAGAAAGGTTCCTCTGGCTCTCCTTCTGTCATTTCACTCTCACAACTTTGTAACTGTTCCACGGTGACAGTTGCTTTGGAATAACTTGCAAATGCTCAGGGGAGGAGTACATTTAAAGTTATATCTTAAAAGAAGTATGTTTTTTGAATAAACAATGGATGAGTGAATTTTTCGCACTCCTGCAGCAGCCTATAGCATTCGAGCAGCAGTTGCCTATAGTACAGAAGCCTGCTGCTGCATTGACCTAATTTCTCCACAGGGATCATTAAAGTTTCATCTTACAAGTTTCCAGCGGCAGCAGCCACACTGGTCGTGGTGTGTCCCGTCGACTGGTTACCTTGGCAGCGATAGCAGCTGCGGTGATGTGGGAGGAGCCATGCTGGTGATGGTGGTGGTTGTGAGCATGTCGACCTCTCCTCCGGTCCTCCTCCTCGTCCTCCTCTTCCTCGCACTGGGTACCACGCTCCATGGTGTGCGTGTTGGTGTGTGTGTTGGTGTGCGTGTTGGCCAGCAGAGGGGAAGGGGAGGGCAGCTGTTCCAGTGCAGCATGTGTGGCTTTAACCCCAACTGTGGCTTCACGCAGCAGGTCAATGGCGTGGGGCAGAGCGGGCAGAATGAACTGAAAACACTCCTACAGAAAATAACCCAACACACAAAATAAACTTTTGCACTTTTAAACTTATCTTTCAAACAGAAACCAAGGACTTGAACTCAAGAGTAGGCTTGGAATTAGTTAATTATAAACTAGTTCATTAATTATAAACTCTCCTGTCTTACTAGTCTGGTACAAAGTACACAGTATTCAGACCACTTCATTTTTTTGTTTTTTTATTTTATGTTGCAGCCTTGGGCCTAAATCATGAGGCTAAAAAAAATTCCCTCATCAATCTATGCTAAATATCCCATGATGTCAGAGAATGTAAGCAAGATTTCATACACTTTGCAAATGTTTAAAGAAGAAAGAAATGATATGTCACATTGATAGAAGTATTTAGGCCCTTTGCTATAACATTTGAAATTTAGCTTAGGGGATTTTGTTTTTTCTTGATCACCTTTGAGGTGTTTCTACACCTTGACTGGCCACCATGGGATGTGATGTGGAAAGGCATATATTTCTTGAAATGATGTCTTCCGCTGACAATGCATATCAGAGCAAAAAACAAACAATGACTTGGAGAGAACTGCCTGTAGAGCTTAGAGACAGACACAATAATGTCCTCTGCACTAATGGTTTTCAAGAGCATAGTGATAATTGTTAAATGGAAGAAGTTTGAAAAAGTAGAACTCTTCCAGATAGAAATTTACAGAAAGACAACCATCTCTGCAAGACATCAGTCTGGGCTTCATGGCACAGCGGCCACACAGAAGCATCTCCATGAATGACAGACACATGAAAACCTACTTCTAATTTGTAAAAAGTCCCTTAAGGACTTTCAAACTGTCAAAACAAGATTCTGGTCTGATTAAAACATTTTTGGACTGTTTGGCCTCATTTCTAAGCGTCACGTCTGGATGAAACTGGGCACCCATATTCACCAGCACAATACCATCCAAACAGTGAGGTGCATAAAGACAGATATTTTGTGTCATATCTAAAGGCACTTTGCTCTTTTACATGCATTTGTAAAAAAAAATTCTGAAATCCTGTTTTTGCTTTGTCATTACATAACTAATTCTGCATTCTTCACTTATTTAAATGTTATTTTGTATTACATTTCAAAGTTTGTGCTATTGGAATAAATAAAGATCCAGAAACTCCTTTTTCAGTCTAGCTGAGACATATCAAGTAATACACCACTGAGTTAAGCCAAAGAATCCTACCTGAGAGCCCTTCTTGCTCCCTGGCAGGTTAATGATAAGAGTTTTACCACGAATACCACACACTGGCCTGGAGAGAACACAGTGGAAAGGGGTGAGAACATAAGAGGGTAACACATACACTAATAAGGTTACAATAAAACAGATTAGCGGATAAGTACAGCACTTCCTGGTATAGACAGCATGTCGAACCTCATTCAGACTGCTAGCATCAAGACCACTGCATCGAGATTGATTTAAGGAAGTCCGAACAGCAAAAAGCAACATTAAATACAACTTTTGCAAATTAAATCCAAGACATTTTCAAGAAGCTGTAAATAAGATTCCAAGTAGATTTTTACAGGTGCAGGTGAAGTCCTGCATTCAACAGCACGATTGTTTGGAGGGTGTGATGAAAGAAGTTCTATGAGTTACAACATGTCTGCAGTGCAAACAGTTATTGATGCCTAAATTGTTACCACATTTTCATGAGCAGATATGTTGACTATGTCTGGCCCAGAGGTTGCATTAACTGAATATTTTCCATCATTGACAAATATTTTTTTATGATGTAACATTTTAAAGGTCCCCTGTCATTTTAACAATTGTAATTCACACCCCTGTCCAGCCGGTGGCAGGTGTGTCATTTTAACTAGCTATTGTCTAGGGTATTGTCTTTGATATCAAGTTTTTCTTTGACTTTAGACATTGCAATGAGCAACAGGAGTTGTGTCTGAAGTTTCTTTAAAAAGTCCAGTAATTGTGATGGCTTTAAAAAACAAGGTGAAAAAAGAGCGACTGATGCCGCAGCAGATGAAGGAAAAGCAGGTGGTAGCAGGAGGAGGATAAGACAGACCACAGACAGAGATGTCTGAGAAAAAACCCGATGAAAATCACCTCTGCAGTGATCACACTTAATGCATTTAATTACATACAAGCAATTGTGCACAGTGCTGTGGTTTACACAGTGCAAAATGTGTGACTACGTGAAAAGTGAGCACAAGTTAGCTGTTCATCTTTTCTCTTAACACCAAAGCTGAAAGGCCTGATCTATAAGTTTTTCTGTTTACATTTATAAAAATTTATAAATAAAACTATAACATGTCTTATAATTTTATAAAATAAAATTACAATGACGGATAATAATAATCATGATGGAATTTTTACGTCCCCATCTGTCAACATGATGGGCAAACAGAAAGTCTAATGCGACCTCTGGTCTGGACACACAAATCTGATCTGATCACTTAAAAATAACAGTGCTGACAGTCTCTTAGAGATCTGATTTGAGAAGGAAATCTGATCTTCCACAAAGCCAGACCAACTGACAGTGAACAGAGTAGTGATAATATGAAATCTTCACCTGGACAGCATGCCTAAAGGTGTAACGTTCAGAGATCCCATCAGCATGGCCAGAGCCATACCCGGAGCCTCTCGCTCGATCACTTCCCTGGTGGCCTACAAACAAACATTCACCAAGTTACAACATTTCACTGTTTACGGCCAAATTTTTTTGTTTTGATTAGAATATATTTCAAATCAGTTATTTGTTAAGGTCAAACAGGTTTTAAAAGGTAGGTTTTAAATCAAATGTTGCTACTGATTTATTTGTTTTTTCTAATACATTTAACTTTTACTTTTAGTTTTGCAGTCAGTGGCTCTTAGTGTTTTTACCTCAGGTGTAACATCTCGTGGTGCAAAGCCAGTTCCTCCAGTAGTGAGAATGAGATTGAGCTCTAGTTCGTCACACCACTCCAAAAGAGTTTCCTGTAAACACACATGCAAAGGTAACACCTACAACACCCCTTGTCTCTGCCTGGGATATGAGAAGTCCAACTGGTATTGAGAATGGATAAAGACACCTTTCTTAAAAAAAAAAAAAAACATGTGGGTTCCAACCCCAATGGTAACAAACATCTGTTCTGCTCAGGTGTCACATATTAAGAAAATTTTACCAGCTAAGTACCTCAGAACAGAAGTTCCTTACAGATTGAGAGATTAAAATATTTTGGTGCCAGTAAAAAAGTCCAGACTGTTTTCACTGCACAGTGTTATGCATAGGGCACAGTCCATAGCACAGTGTTGGTAAAATACGCATGTAGCTTACAGATTTAATGGCAATGTATTGAGCTACTTGTTAAATTTAAACATTAAGAAACCACTTGGTCAATATACAAGTTCACATTGTACCCTGGATATTTGTTTCATAGACAGTTTGATGTGGTTGCCAGAAAACTTAGTGATGCATACCTTGATTTCATCAATCTCATCTGGAACAATCTTGTAGGCTGCTATGACTCCTCCTAGCCTGCAGAGGGTGACAAAGATACAATGAGTGTAATGTCATGTGTATGTGCATGAGCATTTTTTTCAGCATAGGTCTGCAAACTGTGGACTGAGGCTGGTATTTGGAAAAGCCCACTACATAGTAATGACATACACTGAGTGAAATATTATCACATAGTGCATACATGTAAATGTCCTTGCTGGTTTGGTAATACAATGAATATTTCCCTCTTGGCAATAGCTGCAAATTTTTTATAAAATACATCAAAAATGTAATCACACAATTGCAAGAGTACAAAAACTGACAATATAAGCAATGAGACTGCTTTCTTCTGTCACTTATGCTGAAAGTGTCTGCTGCGTTGGCTGCAGTGGTTTGCATGACTGTTTAGCAAGCAGGGTATATAAGTGTGACTGACCAGCTGACTTGCTAGCTACCTCTGCAGGTTCTTTTAAAACTTCACCACTTACTAATTTTACCATTGTTTTTTTTTTACAAAATTTCCATTATTCAGTATCTACACTATTGATTTTCCCCTAAAATCTCACAGGAGTGAATTACGTAATAAGTAATAATATGCAAAAATTGTTAAAAACTTTCTGTTGTTGGCCTGACTGAATCTATCACTGTATCCCTCAGTGCAAAGTGTTGCATTATGGGATACAGTTGGTAGGATAGACTGGTCCAATTCTAGACTGCTAGGACAGCAGGCAGTTTTGAACATAGAGTGTATGAAGACTCACAGTGAGGGATCATGGACCAGGTCCTTCAGGTTGACTCCACTTCTGTCCTCAGCCAAGTTCCTGAAACAGCTGTCACTGACTATAAAAGAGAGAAGTTCACGTTACAGATCACAAAGTCTGTGACACAATGAATATGATGTAGTTTTAATGATTATAATTTAAATCAAACTGATCACTGATCTAGAAAATATTGGAAAAGTGTCTATTCAAAAAAACTTAAACTTCAGAATTTGTTCCATATCCATATCAATAGCTTCACATTTTATACTTCTTATTAGCCTTTTTGCCCTGAGTTAGATGAGAAGAATATTACCATTCTCGTGTCTATATGGTAAAATATTAGCTGTGAGCTACAAATTTGACAAGAATTTGTACAACAACAACCAAAATAATAGTAGTTTGTCATTTAGATTTGTCAATAATAATTTAATGTCAATTTCTTTTTTAAACAAAATAATGAAATTATATTTCCTCTGATCCATAAAAAACAAGAAAGGAAATATAAGATTTCTTTGTGAGAGTTGCAATAGTAGTTACAGAACAAAAAATTGTTTTTTTTGCAACAAATTAAATATTTTTTACCATTTTTTAAGACTGACAAGTATTTATTTTCCATAAAACAGCTGTTCAGCTCTGACTCAAATGTGGCTGTACTACTTTAAAGGCACATTTGGCATTTGACGTTGCCCAAGAGTTGGGAAGGGGGTAGGCTTTAAGGAATCATCAGTGAAATCATAATTAAAGACAGATTATCTTTTTCTAAGCACATGCCAAACAGTGTAATAAAAAATAAGAAAGCTATAGAAAATTATGCATATGATGCACTAATATGACATCAAAATTGATCAAGCAGAGATGTAACAGACTGTATTCATTGCATTCACCACAGATAGTTTAATGGTTTTGCTAGACTCTACATTACGCCCACCAGGTAAAGATGTTGATCTAAAAGAAATATATAAACATTCACATTAATTGTCTGCTGACAAAAATAATATGAATTTCATACAAAAATGTAAATTCTGTTTTGTGTCTCTGCAATGACCCAAAGTATAGAGCTACTGTATTGATGGAGCAGGCAATCTGTTTGCTTGAGTACTATAAAACATGGTCAAAATGTTGTCAAAAATAATTGTTTTTTATTTTTTATTCAGAAGCTGCAAGTGGGCTTCTATGGCACGAGGTTGAACAGGGACATTTGCCACTAAATATTTAAAACTAAGTAATTCCCTGAAACAGCTGGATGCTGAGGGTTTTGACAGTTGCTACTCAGAAGCATACGTTTCTTACTATTCAACTACTTTTGACTGTGGATTACTATAATTCGTATGAGTTGCAGCTTCTCAGCAACAAAAGCGTACTTTACACTGCATAGCTGTGTTTCATTGTCGACATCATTTCAAATTTTCAACATCTTTACTTCTTAAATGTCACTTACAGACTGGCTTATGAAAAAACTTTGTACTACTCCTATATTTGTCCGTAAATTTGACCTAACTCATCGTCATTAGATCCGCAAAACAGGTCAATAAACACTTTTGCACACAAACGCCATGAGTGGGTTAGGAACATGTCCTAAGATGACAGGTTGAGGCTGTCAGCTGAATGGACAGCCAGGTTAGCCGCTGTTAGCCGAGATGCTAGCTCATCAAAACCACGACAGACTCCCAACCAGCTGCTGACTCGCATCCTCTTAGCATTATTCTCACGTCTCCCCCTGCCTTAGCAAGGAGGCAGGAGGGTTACTTGTGACTGGTGGCTGTCACACGACTATACACTAGTCCCAGTCTTTCTCTGCACGACTCAGAAGCCAACATCAATTGAGCTAATTAGGGAAGCTGCTAAAACAACCTGCAGGACAGGATTCATTTCGCTTTGACGCTGCGCTTTGCCTTCTTAGCTTTTAATATCTTTCAAACGTACGATTTATTATTAATAAATTAATAATAAATTCTGTGTTAAAATAAAACACAAACACTCAACACAAATTAAATAGCTGTCACTATAACAATTGAACGAAATGTTAATGAAAAGCATCCTCAATAGAGGCCAACATAATGGATCTGCAAAGGGACATGAATAATGCAGCTGATGTAGGCTCGGTAACGCTAGATCGCGAAGAAATGTAACGTTCCCGTGCGTAAAGGTTGCAATACACAGCACAACAAGATCGGAAGAATTGTGGTACTGCTTTCAAAATAAAAGCTTCTCTTTAGTTAAAAAGTCATTGCAGCACATTGCTTGCCATTAAAGAGACCCCTAATTTTGAAAGTCTTTGCTGGGCGTTCACTTTCCTACTGTCTTACTTGACGCTGATTAAAATATCGTTGCATTTTCGTGTAGCTATGTAGTGCAATAACGTTACAAAATATGACAGGCAGTGTCACATGCAAGTATATACGTTAAAAACTTCAATATACAAATGCAGATAAGTCGCTTCAAAGCAAATCCCACATCTGTCCGACCTGTCAAAAGGCAGGCAGCTAACGTTAAAGCAATGCCAGTCAACGGAACCGGTTAGCTTAGCATACTGGCAAACGAGAGCTAGCTCGACAGCGAAGACAGCTCGTATCGTGACACCAATGTTCACGGGCAACCGACAGCAAAACGTTACAGAGTTTACCATTAAAAAGCATTTGCGCATATAATCAAATAGTCTCTTTACCCGTCAGAATCCCCACTCGGGTCTGATGGTCGTGGTTGGTGAGCACCATCCCGTCCGCCGCCATGTTTACAACCTCTGTCTGCACTGAGCCGGCACATACATAGAAACAGTGTAGTGGTGTGCGGGCTGCTGCTGCTGCTGCACCTCTGGAGGACGACTCCAAATGTGTGTGAGCGCGCGTGTCCTTTGCTCTATATGTCCTCCAACTAACAACCAAAGTGAAGAATTAAGTTGGACCAGTTGACTATTACTTTGTGACAGCGCCAAATGAAAGTTAGACGCTATATCGCATCTTTGTATTACATTGGCCAAAATTTGTACCATTTTGTACCAAATATGCTCTATTTTAGATAGTTGATGAGAAGCAGTATCATTAAAAGTTGTTGACACATTTAAAGACACGAGACCTGGTAGACACTGCCCATCATACAAATTTGTAACAATGTAGGGCCATTTGTTAATTACGAATTAGTTTGTATAAATGGCATATATCAATATTACCAATTATTTTCCTGTTTTACCTATTAGATTCACAATTTAATGCATTTCTTGATCTGAGTTGTGAAAAGATTACATTTGTCACACAGTCAAAGTAAAATCAGTGGGCTATACTTGCCAACCTTCAGATATCAGCCTAAATCTGGACATCAAACCTTACCAAGGTACCTGGAGGTCTCCTCATTACATTCATGACTTTGTGCCTGCATAATAACCTAAAGACTTACTATAAGGAATTGTAACAAAGTTTTGCAGCATAAATACATAATTACTCTTGCATGCACACACTGTGAGCGGGGATTGAGAGACAAGTCAGCCAGAGAGAAATGTCAGTCTCCTGTCTGTATGTGTGTTAATGCTGTTTTCTTTTTGTGCCTTTTTTGTGTGACTGTGATGAAAACTACTTTGAATACTGCACCTTTTTTGGTGTACATAACACCACATATTCTTGGGTGAATTTGTCTTTAATACAGTGTAGGTACAGTGGGAGAAAAGGAATAAATGTAGTTTAAAAGTTTCATTACACTTGTTTGGATTTGGGGGATACAGAACAGATAACAGGGCAAATGAAGCAGAAGTTAACTGGACTGGTAAAACTGCATACAGGCATGATGTTGGCTCTGGATATGTTTTAGTTTCTGATGTCTTTTATATTTTTTAAATAAAAAATACAGTAATTATTAAAATACATTACTATCTGTGGTTTCGGACATGATGGCATTTCCCATAAAATATAGTAGTGAATAATAAATTTTAGATTCAGCCATTTACCCTCTTAGCCTGTGTGAGCATGTGGTGAGCTAAAGTGTCATTGGTTGTGGACCAAAAAGTCTGCTGCTTAAATGTTAATTAGCTATCAATAAATGGATTTTGTTTTAGATGCACTTGAGCTTTGTGGTTGAACTGTCCATTTTAGTCCCATAACAGATGGAGTATAAAAGCTTTTTGGAAAGACAAAGTACATTATGCTAAAGAATTTACATCAGCAAAAGAAAAGTGTTGCTGTATATCAGTCTTAATGTTGTGTTTAATGACTTTCCCATACTATAAACTATTGAATAGATTTTTACCATTTTTAAAGCAATTAGTTTCAACCTCTTAAATCTTCTATAAAATGTACTGCATTAGTGGTGACAACTTTTCTTACTATTGTAAGAACTGTATGTGCAACCCTGTGTTATGTGCAATTGGTCAGTTCATGAAATAATACACAAAATATGACTGAATTGATTTGATTTAAAAACAGTTGCTTTTTGACTTTTATAATAGACAGTTGACCTTAACATGAAAATTCACTTTTTTATAGAAAGATCCTAGGAAATACTGATCCAAAAGCCTCAAACTTTCCTTGTGCCACAGATTTTGCAAATGGCAGCATGAGGTATCACTACAACTTCATTAATTCAGTCATCTGCTAATTTGCCCAACTTTTCAGATCATATAACAACAAAATAATAGCAGTGTTTTATCTCTATCTATTCAAAATATGCTTTTTCAACATTTCAAGTTCACTTAGTCATTGGTTGTTAGTGATTCAATAAATCAAATTGTCCTAAGATGTCCTAACCTGAAAACAGTAATATCGGGGGAATGGAGACTCAAAAAATAACAAAAAAACCAAATACAAATACAGCAATATCTTTAAATTCTATATTAGTTGAATGTTGAAGTATAAGTGAGCAATGAAATTAAGACCATACAGTTAATCGGTACGTGGAAAAAAGGTAGTGAAATCAGGATGTGAGTCACTTGAAAGACAGTCCACCAAAAGCATGTTAAAAGTGACCACAACTTTTCTTTATTTGTTTTCTTTATTGTTTTTTTTTAGCTAGCTTGACTGAACTCAGATCACAGCAGGAAAAGGAACTCAAAATTTGTTATTTTTATATTAATGAAACAGAGTAATGAGCACCCCATGACAAGTTGAAACTCTTCCCAACTTGTATTTTCATAGAATTTTCATTGCATTCCTTTTTTACACAAATAATATTTAATATAAAGTATTAACAGGACTATATGTAAAGCACTCCTTATATTTTTGGATTTTACTCTGATTAATATTTTCCCATAAAACTGTTTTTACAACCATGCATCAATGATGAGTCAAAAGCAGTAGTTATACAACTGAAAATATATCACAAACAGTTCTTTCTTGACATTTGAAATTGCAGTTAGTCAAAAAAACCTTAAACTGTGGTCAACCCACCAGTATTCAGGTTCAACACAAGTGAACAAACTATAACCACTCATAAAGTGTTAATGCAATTGGAAGATTTAAATAAGCAATTAAGTGGAATTTATCATCTTGTCAAAACTAATAACACCAGTTTTAAATCACTTCAGTCTCCTCTGTAGACTATCTTGATAGTCCCTATGTCTTGCTCCTGTACAGGTTCTGATCTTTTCATGTCATCATTTCCATCTGAGAAGAGGCTGGCGTTAACTGTAAGGACCCATTCTGTGATCCTCTGGTCAGTGTAGTACTCATCATCACTGTCGTCCTTCAGCCTCTCCAGACAACCTTTGTCTTCAGAACCCCCAGATTCAGTTTAAATAGCTGAGTCATCGGAGCAGAAATCTCTTTGTTGCCTTGTCTTGCAGAGACTGGCATCATGTTTAGTCCTGATTGGCATCATAGTTCTGCAGCCATTGGCACTAGGACCACTAGCGTCATTCTTTTGTTGTATTGGAGAGTCCACTGGTGCTGAAGTCAATGTTGCAGCTGGCTGGCCATCAAAAGTCTGTTTAATCAGTCTGCTGCGAGTCTCAGAAACCTGGATGGCTTCTTTATTTCCTGTTACAAGAGCAACAGAGATTTTATTATAGTTGTTAGATTCCTGATTTACTTTCTTACATTGTGCGTCCGACCCATGAAGGGCTGTATTTTCTGTCATTACGTTACCAGTCGGTAAATTGGTCCTGTATCCTTTTGTTTTGGCCGACTGCAGTCTGCTTGCAGGCAGAGCATCAGTGCATCCCACTTTTCCTGAGATGGTTCTTGATCCACTGATAGGTGGTAGAGGGATTCTTGATGTTTGTCTTGGTTTGGACAGACCAATGAGACGTTTTGACCTGGCAAGGATGTGTCCAGTGCTGTCCAACTTGGCTGCTGCTTGGAGATAAATGGATGGTGGCATTTTAACATCTGCAATGAATGGTCTGTCAATCCGTTGGATGCATCGCTCAAAAGCTTGACTTCTCCTTTCAGTAGCATTCAACCCACATCCAGTAGACCTTCTGCTCCTGATCAAATCTGATCCACTCTTGAGATCACCAGTCTGTGAACTTTTCATAGTAGAGCTTTGCATCCCCTGTCAAGCAAATGGATCCATCTTTGACACACACGGATCTACTTGACTGTCAACCTTCTTTTATATTGCCTGCCCCTTCAAGATCCCTCCCACTTTACCCTCTACACTTAAACACACACACACACACAATCCTGAGCAGTCACTTGATCTGTAACAATACCCTTTATTGGTTACCTGTAACAATCCATACTCTTTCACAGTTGATAAAGACCATGCATCACCATTAAACAACCAGTCAGAGAGAACCTGAGACCTTCATTCCAGTATAAATTCATATTTATAGTTTTAATTTATTTTTGGTTTATATTATAGTTTATGTTTTTACGCACCAGATGTGAACTGTGAGTAAGAGTCTGCCATTGGGCAACTATTTCAGTCTGTATTCCCCTTCCCTTCTGCTATCTCCAAGTTAGTATTTTGTCATAGGGCGATGTCACTGCATCCTGAGCTTATTGCCATTCAGGATATTTTGATTATTTAAACTACAATACAGCCAAGTTAGAGCTTTATTTTCCTTGTTAGCTGTAAAATTTAGCGGGATGATGGGGGTGTAGCAAGTCCATTCTTCAGCGATGTGAAGACAGGGGCATAAATAAATAAGATTGAAGGACAGTTTGATTCAATAATCCCAATTGGAAACTCCTTATTTCAACATTTTCATTTTTTAACACTTGTCAAGACAGCATACATGTTGCTGACATAGCATTCCTGAACTCTGAGAAAAATTGTAAGTAATGACAATGAGCAACCATTTGTTTTACTTTGACAATGAAATTATGTTATTTAGAGATAACAAAGCTTGTTTTCTGAAGATTACAAAATAATGTAGTCTTCATTTCAAGATAACGAGATAAAAAAAAGTAGTATTTCATTGTTGTAACATAAACATATCTGTATTCAGCTTCTAAAGTGACGACTACATTGGGGAGACGCTCTCCTCAGACACGAGGTCTGGGGCCACTGGAACTAAAACCTAGTAGATTCTCCCAACTGCAGCGGGCCTATTAATAAGATCTGAACTTTAAGTTTTTCACAAACAGTGTCAACAAGTTCCAGTCACAAGCTGACAAGCTAACCAACAACGTAAATAATGGATGCTTACAACACTTACCTTTTTGATACAGCTGCTAGTTGCTGATTTTGGTGCAAAACAGACTCCTCATCTCACACAGGTTTGAACTTAAGTCTAAGTACAAACATAGAGACTATGGCGTTTTTTTCAAATTTTTTCAACAAGGAAGAAGGAGCAGGTGTGCTTCCACCTACTATGCAAAGCTTTTCTTTAATCTTTTTGTAGGAAATAATGTAATTGATCATAATATTAAGGATGTCACTGTACTTGCTTTATAACCAGAGAGGAACGTTTTGTTTCTTGACAAACAGCAGTAAAACTATCTGCATAATACATCTGTTAAGTTCTCTGGCTCTGGTAGAGGTTGCCAGATAGGGTTGAATAGGTATTGTTCTCTGTATAGGAATGTCTGTACTAAACCTGGTAACCTTATTCTGAAAAGCTGATGGAAAAGCAGCCTGTATGCAGACTGCAAACAGTCTGCATACAGGCTGCTTGCCAAGCAATTGTTACAGCATGGAATTCCTCCTAAATGACATCTTTTAAGTATTGACACCATTGTTTGTGTACAGATTATATCAGGTAGCTACAAAATGTTATTTAGTGTGTTTCAGAGGAATACAGGTGATTTTTTTTAACTCAGTAGAACCAGGCTGGACGTTGACCCCCATGTCTGGTATCTTTATTCTTAGCTTTAATGTGACTCCTGCTTTGTACTTAACACACACACAGTAAAGATGTTTATGGATTGCTTTATCTCACTCTCTCTCAAATCTAATACCCTCATTATTTGCTTTCTCTTCAAAATATTAAACTATTTCTTAAATGACATTTATTGTTCCTGTTTGCTTTGATGTATTTCATTCTCACCTGACTGCAACCACAGCCTTGTAATCATGTCTCCCAGATGACCCCTCCCGTAAAATATTCACCAGTAAGAGTATCTGATCTGTCACTGTGGATATATAGGACAATATCGTCAGAGCAGGAAATGACTGGTGTCTGCAAACCTAAACCAGAGGTTTCAATTTCAAGTCACGTTCTCTGTTTAAGAGCTCCAAATTGACTCTGTCAAAATCCACTTCCTGCTCATTTAATTAAAGTTCTGTTCAAATGGGGAAAGAGAGGAGGGGATTATTTTGCAACTGTTACAGACACCAAGCACATATTGTAGCACACACTGTTAGAATGAATGAATTAACAAAAAATCTAATAAGTCTTAAATGTTCTGACACTGGGCACCTTTGATGACTGTCTGTCAAGCAAGGAAATATATTTATATACTTTTTAATGTGTACATCATCAAGCATGTTGATGTTATACACAACAACATCTCTGAGGGAGGAATGAGCTCTAGGGTTGCAGCCATGTGTTTTGGGTCTGTGACACTGTACACCTCCTGCATGTGTCAGCCAGTCGATGGTGAGCTCACTTCTTCCACTAAAAGCAGGTGAGGTTATGTGTATGTCTGTGTGATAGGAGGGGGTTCAAAAGTCAGATTTCAGACGAAGCTAATGCCCAAGCATGCAACATTCTTATTTCCTCTACAAGTTTACTATGGTTCAAAATAATTCCTGAACCAGAATTATGATCATATAACCAAATGTTAAAGAAGTATTATGATCTTGCTCTTAAGTAGAAGTAGGAATACTATAGAGTGGAAATATTCTGTTACTAATAAAAGTCATGTATTTGAATTTTTACTTACATAGAAGGACAAAACATGATTACAGTCCCCCCTCCCCAGGGGAAAATCATTATGCAGTAATACATTCATCACTTTAATGTGACAGCAGGTAAAGATGGTTTAACTGCTTTACATAGTTTATCTGGTGGGTGGCTTGTGTATTTCCCCTCCAGGATTAATAGAGTTTAACCTTAATCTTTGATATTACATTAAAATCTTTTAACTTAATATTTCTATTACCAAACAAAGTAAATTAGAGTATTAAGCAGCATTAAATGGAAATACTTATGTTAAGTACAAGTGTCCTAAAACCATATGAGTACAGTACAGGAATGCATAAATAACATCATCCTGATGAAAGGTGCATCAGTTCAAGTAATGCTTGGTTATTCTGGAAAATGAGGACAAATTATGTACTTTGTCATTTTTTGGAGAACCTTCTCTCAATTTCTTTGTGTAATCAACAGTAAAAATGTATCTTTATTTGATAAGATATTTGTGTTAAAAATAGACCTAAATAACTATGACTGAGTCTCAGAGCCTGCAGTAGCATACGTGTACACACACACAAGGCAATCACGGGATCTTCATTAGTTGATTAACAACCACGGGGCATAAAATTAAGATGCTTTCTTTGAGTGTAATGTTATCAGGTCAATATTATTACTTTACCGGAGGACATCATGTGAATGGATTATATGGTTCATTATTAGAATGTAGGAGACTGTTGAATATACAGCATAGTAATTTAAAAGGTCAGAGCTATTATTAGTATGCAGCGACGCCTCAGCATAGAAGGCCATTTAATCAAGAGAATTTAGTAAGCTACCTAGGAGGATGTGGTAAAAGGACTGCATTCATACAGCACTTTTCGAATCTATAGCCATTCAAAGGACTTTACAATACATGTCAACAATCTTTCATTACACGCACATTCAAACACTGATGACAGGGGTGGAACTTCCATACATAGAGCCAACTACATCAGAAATAGACATTCACACACTGATGGAGAAGTCATCAGGTGCAATTTTGGGTTCAGTATCTTACCCAAAGACAGTCTGACATGCAGAGTGGTGAAGATGCCAACCTTTTGACCAGTAGACCACCTGCTCGACCTTCTGAGCCACAGCTTACATAACACTATGAAAGACAGAACAGCTATTGTAAAAAGTTTGTGCTGTTGTTTTCCTTCAAAGGCTGTCTAAAATTGTGCGTGCAATTTTATGTGATTACATTAACTTTCAGATTATTCAGCTGGCATGCACTCTCTCCATTCTTAAACCACTTGGAGGAATTCTGTTGTGAAGGGGAAGGTTTGTCACCAGCCTCAAGGACAGATGTTCCTCTTAGATGCAATAATACTTGATGTCTGAACATGTCTGCTAACAATTGTCAGGGACTGATCAGGCTTATGGAAAGATTCCTTTTCAGGTGTATTTCAACTGAGGACACAGAGTGTAAAGTGGACAGGAACTTGTGGCCAAATGCATCTGACAGAGTTGACTGGCACATTTATTTTCAATATCTGTAGCTATCCTTTACAAGTATGTATGGCAAACATGTCAAGTTTTTATTGCATTACTAGAATTTCTTTTGTTTCATTTTGTGCACTTGCAATTACTTAGGTGTTTGCAAAAACAATTACTCTTTGCATTATGTTTCTAAGCCTGCTGAAGTATATTAGTCAGAATTATTTCTGTGTTGTAAACATATAAAAAAGGCATAATTCAGGAAAGACAGAGGTGCCTGTATTTTAGTTGTTAGAAATCATTAATAGATACAAAATTAGTTCATGCTTTCGTTACCTCCAGACTGGACTACTGCAACTCCTTACTATCGGGGTGCACCATAAAGTCTTTAAAGAGTCT
>JAPZDV010000007.1:22843055-22864118 GCA_029814665.1 Acanthurus lineatus
AGACCTGCTCTATATGTAAAGTGTCTTGAGACAACTTTGTTGTGATTTGACGCTATATAAATAAAATTGAATTGAATAGATAAATAGGCCTAGATAGATAATTTGATAAAATAAACTTCGAAGACAACAGTGTTACACGCTGTGATGCTATCTATTATTAGTGTTGTTTTAGTATACTGTTGTGTTTAAATGTTTTCACTGTTGAGATACAAGAGATGATTTTAAGATATCTATGAAGTGTTTTGGTTGTTAAGTGTGCTTATTTACAATGACTGTTGTGCTGAGCTGCATGCTGTTAACAAACTGTAGAACAGTTTTGAAAATGTTGACACAAAATAGAGATTTCATTGCAGTGTTTTATCAATTAAAAAATTGCAAGGGTAATAATGAACTTTTTTTTCAATTAATGAATTTGTCACTGAGACAAAAAAAGTGTAAAAATGTGCAAATTATTGCCTTCGCACCACATCATAGGTAAAGTGTCTAGTAAAGTATATGTTTACCGTCACGACCTTTACTTAAATGCAATACTAGAATATCATCACTGGAGGGCAGTGTTGCATTGCCAAAGAATGGGGTACCCCTGTACATACATACTCTCTACTCCTGCCTCTCTGTGCAGCAAAACTTGACCTTGAATAACTTTGCAATGTGCTAAAAGGAAAGCTGTACCTTTGCTTTCATGTTGTTAGGATTGCAGGAATAGATCATGTTAAAAGTAGTAAAGATTTAAAGAGTGAATAACAGGAAAACGAAGTTGCAATACCTCATAAATGCTATGGTTGTAGTGTGTTTTAAGATAATCATATATCACATCCACATCACTGAGGGATGATGACATTAGATATTAGATAAGATACGATATAAGGGATATTAGATAGACTATGATATGACATTATCATATCATAATAGATATGAGGGTTAGATGTAAGTAGCATGAGACTGGTACAGTTTCCTTCCGAGGGGTTTTCTTTTAGACAATGGCATGCTTTGTTTTCTTGTACAATATCCGTATTCTGTAGCATTAAGTCAGCTTGTATATCAGAGAGGCTAGTTTTCTCGGTAGACTTCACATGAGTGAGCGCGAGGGACTCCTTTTTCATTCTCCCCTGCACATCTAACGATGTAACTGTAATAACAACGTTAACAATGTGAGAACATAATCAGCCTCATCTGTGAGATAATATTATGATAACTGGTGAAAGAGCCTTAATACCTGGAACAGCCATTTATTATAAAGTTAACTATCTACAATGGTACTTACAAAAGTAGCTAATTGTTATCTCCCTTAACTGCAACTAAATATTGTTTTCTTAATTGGGTCAAGCCCATTGACTGTATAGAACACCCAGTCAGTCACACTGCGCATGCGCAGCTCCGAAGCTGCCTTCCAGTACCATAGCAACCAGAGTAGACATCAACCAAATACATGGTGAGTGTTTTCGTTTTTTTTATGGGTGTTTTTCGGGCATATTTTGCGTTATTAACTGTAACCATCGATGCGAAAATGTAGTAACTGTAGCTTGGTTACTGTGCTGTAGTGAACCGAATATACAACATCGTTTTGAGCTAACATGGGCTAACTTTAATTAGCCTGTTAGCTAAACATAAATGTCAATTAACGCTACCTAACGTTAGGTCGTGTGGTTGTCCATGCAGTGTTATATTTTATGATTTTTCTGCTGCTAAGTCTTGTAATGGAAGAAGGAGTACCAAGCTAGTTCAAATTTGCTGATCAGGATGAAATGTCTAGCAGCCAAAACCCTTACAGTTGTAATAAAGACAGTATCTATTCATGGGCAGTAGCCGAGTAAAAAGTAAATGTTAAACTGTTGCTGGCTTGTCTACAGTACCTAGCGTAAAGGCTGTTTTGTCACTGACGACATAATTCACCTTCTCCCAGTCTAATTAAATGTCATGTTGATGTGTCTCCAGGCCAAAGCAACGACTGTGAGAGAGGCACTGGCCAAATGGGTGAGTGCCATACAGAATAGCTTCTGGAAACACAAACAGTTACACAAGTATTTTTGTATATTTATACAAGAATATAGAAGTTGTGGCTGTTAGTTCATTGTGTGGTTTTGTAATCGTGGCATAGTTGTAACTGCATCTTTTGATGTGTGTTTGTGTGTGTGCGTGTGCGCGCGTGTGTTTGTATGTGTGTGTACAGGAGGAAAAGTCAGGGGATAAAGTTGGTGAGGCTAAAGCCATAAAACTGTATGGTCAGGTTCCTCCTATAGAAAAGATGGATGCTTCTCTCTCCACACTCACCAATTGCGAGTGAGTCCTGCAGCAACAGCAACATTACTTATTTAAACAAGTTGTTATATATTGGTCCATATGTTTTGTTCTACATAGAGGTAACATCAGAATTATTTTGAAGTTATAGATCTTTATTTTATTTTCATATCTACTTTTAGAGATAATGACCCATGGATGTACTCTTAATTAAGAGCACTTATGCAGCCAGTGTTTAAAACTAGACTAGTATGTCATTATATTTCATCATAGTAACTGATAAGTTATTGCACTATATCATCCACAGGAAGCTGTCCCTGTCCACAAACTGCATTGAGAAAATAACCAATCTCAATGGCCTGAGTGAGTAATGACTACTTAAATGCATATAACCACACAGGAAAACTCTGTACATTGACGGAGAAGTGAAACCTTAATGTACTATTGTATGCTTCCAGAGAATTTGAGGATATTGTCATTAGGAAGAAACAATATAAAGGTCCTCACTGGGCTGGTGAGTAACATATGATACAGAGTGAATGGCTGCTAGTTTCTTGTGAAAATGTTCTGCTGATTATCTCTTTTTTTCACATTTTGTGTCTTTCATAATGCAATTTTTGTAACTTTCTACTCTAATAATTTCAGAGGTGGTTATACATGTAAACTACATGCTACGAATATATGTATGTTTGTGTATTTTTGTGTGTGTGTGTGTGTAAATATGTTTGTGTGCAGGAGGCAGTCGGGGACACATTACAGGAATTGTGGATCTCCTATAACTTGATAGAGAAACTGAAGGGAGTTCAGTGCATGAAGAACCTAAAAGTCCTCTACATGTCCAACAACTTGGTCAAAGAATGGGGTAAGCTCCATTTAGAAATATGGTCAAAACATATTATAACTAAAATTAAAATTTGAATTAAAATAGATATAACTAAATATATTGAAAAATGTTTATTTTGTGTTAATTCAGGCATAAATGGAGTATTTACAAAGCTAATCGACTTGTTTTAGAATATTATACCTCCTCCTCTTGCCAAAATCTTTTGTTTTGTTGAACAAGATAAATATGTCAGCAGAGATCATAAATCTGCCTTTCATTCTGCAATCTTTGGTTGCATTTTCTGCTGGAAGCACAGTACCCTCTTCATTTCTGTGGGAAGGAAAATTCTTAAAAAACTGAATTTGTCACAATCTTAAAAGCTTAACTGAAGGCAGCAAGGATCTCTCACTTAGCAATTTATGTAATAATCTTAGGGTAATTATTCTGTTTTTAAAGTTGACAACAGTACACCTTAATTTGGTCTATGATGTCTTTTCTGTGTTATGTAGGAGAGTTTGCCAGGCTGGCTGACCTGCCATGCCTCAAGGACCTGGTGTTTGTTGGAAATCCTCTAGAGGAGAAGTGTTCAGCTGAAGGAACCTGGATGGATGAAGCCTGTAAAAGACTACCTAATTTGAAGACACTAGATGGTAAGATTTTTTAGAGACAGTGCTAGATGAAAAGCTAATAATAGTTTTATAAAGAGCAATTGCCTAAAGCAAATTCACATTTCCCCCACTATTAGTGTCAAATTCTCATTTATTTGGGAATTTTGAGGGAGTTGATCGGGAAACATTATGAAAATGGCTTGAGGTTCTGTGAAATGAAAAGTAGAAACTATAAAAATCAAAAACTATATTTTGAAATCACTAGTCATGGTACTAGGCACGTAATAGCAATGAGTCGTTGCTTTGGAGATGTGACAATTGATCTCTTTCCTTGTTGTGTTTAGGAACTCCTGTCATCAAACAAGAAGAGGATGAAGGAGATGGGGAGAGCTAAGAAGCATGACTGTCTGCAAAAATATAACCTCTTTTTCTTAAAGTCTCCACTTTTTTAAGTTTTGCATGGTTAGTCATGGTGCTTCTCTTTATACCAAATGACTTCGAACAACATAGACGGTGTAGTTTAACAAGCACAAATAATCAACAAATACACAGAATGTGTATGTTTTAGAGTAAAAAAGTGTTTTAAATTTACAGTACTTCGGGCCTCGTGGGTTTGGGACCAGAAAGAGCTTTTAATGAGAATTACATAAGCTCAATTCCTAGTGCTAACACTATGTATAAATTTACAATGTGTTTTTAAAATTTTTCTTGATTTATATGCCTCTCCATGTTGTTATAGCAAGAACTAAAGCACAGGGTATTGAACCCACTGGTGAGCAGAGAAATTGGTGCGGCCCAGTTGTAGCACCACACTGATGGACCCTCTCTAGCCTAACAGGAATTAGCTCTAAATACAGAACACAGGCCTCTCCTCACAACATCACAATGAGAGATGGCCAGAGCCAAAAAAATGATAGATTGTGCTACAATTACATAGCAGTGGACTAATTAGTGGAACAGTTGATGGTAATAAAAAAGGGACACTGGGATAATAAATTTCTAATGTAAACCATAAATGAAAAATCAGCAATACTTGCATCCTGCCTCAGCAAACTGTTACAAGCTGTCAGACTGTTAACAAAATATGGGAATTCACTGCAACCAGGGTCTTTTAACAACCTCTCACTTCTCAGGAAGTAAACAGTATTACAAAATAGGAGATTTGGTTAGTATATACTGACCTTCTCATGGGACATGAAGAGACCGTCTCTAGCCACAGGACTGTTTAGCCAACATTTTATTGATGGTGAAAACATGCATAACCAAAACACATCCACTGCTCCGTTTGCTAATGTGTTCTTTGAAACCTTACAGACTGTAATACTGAGTTCATGTTGTAAATGTCTAAACTTGATCAAATTCTGATTGACATGAATAGACATTGTAATAAGGTCTAATGTTTTGAAGGGGATTCTTCTGTATTTTTAATGTCAGTTTTAGGTTAATGTTGGATGTGTAGTTTCCACAATTAATGCATGTAGCATATCTTCATGAATTACTGAAGTCTGTGGAAAACAATTTTCATATTTTTATTTATTTTAAGAAATGTTTGTACATACAAATTTGAGGTGTTTATGATTTTTAAATGATTTTGATATTTGAAATAAATACTATTCAACTGTGTTGTTTAAAATATGTGATAGTAATATTGTTAATATATGATCATATTGAACAGAAGAAATAGTTATTGGACAACACTAACCAAGCCACCTGTTCTTGTTATTTATGTGAAAAAGCGTTAGTGAAATGTAGCTAAGTACATTAAAGTAAATGTGAACATCCAGTTCAAAATTCACACAAATGCAGCTGCAAAAAAAAAAAAAAAAAAACTTATAAAAGGGGAACACTCATAGGGACATTTCTTTCAATAGAGTGAGTACTTTTACTTTTGATTGTCTCAATGCATATTGGTGAAAAAACCTGTATTTGAATGACCTTAATCTATAGTCTAGTATTTTTCACCTTGTAGTTCTACTTTTTATCTTATTACTTCTCCAACCGCTGCTAGTAAGTTAGCTAGTAAGGTCACGTGACTGGCATATTTCGTCTTCTCGAAATGACCCAAAACTAAACTTTAAGAAATCGTCTTTTTCCAGAGTGTGTGAAAAGATGTAACGTAAAGTTGTTCCGTCTTACTGCTTTCAGATTTTTAGTAATTTGTAATTGGTCAACTTCAATATCAATCACTATACTTCCACACACTTCCTTGGCAACGACCTCGAACCCGGAAGTTGTCGCTTTACCGCGAAATGTCCTTTGAAAATATCAACAACTTAACTTCAGAGCGGTGAAAATGTATTTAAAAGTGTCTTTAAAAGGTTATAACTGTCTCTGTTGGACTAGCTGTGATATGTGAGTGTCGTAAAAGTTTAAGTCAGCTGTATTCAGTGCAGGGTGGTTGTAATGCAGCGCAGTAAAGCCACTGTGAGTGTAGAGGTGAAGCAGGTGATCGGAGCTCTGTGCAGACTGCTAGCCGCTACCGGTCTAGAAGCTGTCCCGGCACCGGAGACCTTCAGGCGGGCTAAATTTGGTGGTGGAGTCGAGGTGGTAGGTACATCATCTGCTTTCACTGTCAGGAGTAGAATGCCACTACATTTTCTCCAGATCCTTTCTATTTTTAATACTTTGTAAGTACTATTTTAGTAACTTTACTTCACTTGAGATTTCCGTTTTATTCTAAATACGTTCTAGTCCACTTCATTACACTTTAATCTTTCTATCAGCCGGAATTCATTTGACAGCTTTAGTTTATAGTTGCTTTAATTTAGATACAATAGTTATGCTCGTTTAATTATTTTATTGATGACAGTAGAAATAACTACACAAAACTGTTTCTTGATAAATTTCTGTTACATAACAGCCAAATTTGGCGTAACTTTGCTAAAAACCGATTGCGCTGATTTCTTGTCAAATTAATGGAGTAAGCAGACAGTAAGATGATGGGTATGCTTTTATTACTAGAGTTCTTCTCACCAGACCGAGTGTATTGTACATACTAGCATACTGTACAGACATCTTTATCAACAACTCTTTGATTTCTAGGAGGATCAGTTCTTGCAGCTTCTTGCCAACATCCTTCAGACAGCCGGCATTGTTTCCTGTAAAACTCGTGCACAGCTAAGAGGAGGTCAGTGGTCATGTTGGTTTTTCCTCTATCTGTTCATGGCTCATAATGCTATTTGTTCAGGAGCTGTTTTTTTCCCCAATTACTTGAAAACAACCCTTTAGATAAAATATCTATCATAACCAAAAAAAATAACTGATTTCAATGAAGAATTACATTTTGCTTGGAGCCATCCATTTTGTCACACAGTTTTTTCTCTGTTTGTGTACAGCCTCACAGACCAGAAAGCTGGTTGCAGCAGGTCTCTGGCACACTGGCTACTATGCTGACTGGATGTATGAGAGGGAGGGAGGAGAAGCAAGGGAAGGAGTGAGGATCTCCAGCAGAGACCTCCTCCTGGCGCTTGGCTGGTTGTTAGCTAAGGAGACACTTGAAAAACTGCTGACACAGCGAGTACAGCAACTGGACAAAACACTTTTCACATCCACACCTGTGAGTAACACGGGTATAAATTCAAATACAATCTGATAAATCTAACCGCGGTTCTAATTTTGTATTCTCTTTCATCCTCTCTCTCCCTGTGTGTTAGGGAAACCCACAGCTTTCCAATAAGCTCCAATTAGACTCACCATCTCTGAGGAAACTTCAGTGGCTCATTGGCAGTCTGAGACACCAGGGGCGAACACTTCTGTCTATGCTAGACGAGCAAACTCGCTTGCTCCATGCTGTGAGACAATCCTCTATTTACTTTTCTACTGACTGCCATTGTGTATTTGCCAGTTGCCGTGATTGAAAAGTTTGTGCAAAGCGGATCGGTGCAGCGTCTGCAGTAATGCAGACTCTGCACGAATCCGTCGTGGTGAAGAGGGAGCTGAGCCGAAAGGCAAAGCTCTCTGTTTACCGGTCGATCTTTGTTCCTATCCTCACCTATGGTCATGAGCTTTGGATAGTGACCGAACAAGATCGCGGGTACAAGTGGCCGAAATGAGCTTCCTCCATATGGTGGCTGGGCTCTCCCTTAGAGATAAAGTGAGAAGCTTGGTTATCCGGGAGGAGCTCGGAGTAGAGCCGCTGCTCCTCCGCGTCGAGAGGAGCCAGATGAGGTGGCTCGGGCATCTAATTAGGATGCCTCCTGGACGCCTCCCTGATGAGGTGTTCAGGGCACGTCCCACCGGTAGGAGACCCTGGGGCAGACCCAGGACACGCTGGAGAGACTAAGTCTCTCGGCTGGCCCGGGAACGTCTCGGGATCCCCTGGGAAAAGCTGGACGAAGTAGCTGGGGTGAGGGAAGTCTGTGCTTCCCTGCTTAGGCTGCTGCCCCCGCGACCTGACCCCGGATAAGCGGAAGAAGATGGATGGATGGATGTTTTTGAGTGCAAGTGCTGCATAATTCAAAATTATAAAAGTCTTTATTCCAAACAGTAGCCAAAGTGCACAAACCCCTGACCTTTAATGGTGTTAACTTTCCATATGACAGAATATGCACGTTAATGCAAATATACTGTTTGGAAAATCTCAAGTATTTTTCATAAATATAAGCATAAAATAAGAAAATAGTTTATACAATACAAAGCAGCTATGAAGACTTCAATTTTTTGTTAATGCTTGTGCTCCCTGTGGACTTAGGCTGTACTTTATCTCAGGTCATAAAGATCTTGACCTGACAAGTGTCATTTATTTTTCTAAATGAATGAAACAGAGGTGCAACTTATTATTCAAACTCTTATTCTTTTGAACACAGCGATGAGGTAATGTACTGTATCTACTTGTGGTTCTGCTAAACAAATCATGACAACTGTTAAACTACAGTGACACACACTGGACCTTTAAGAATAACTATATACAATTCACTAGATTTCTGGCTGATTCTCTTGTTTGCTTATTAAAGTCATATTAAGTCATCAGTACAAGTTTAATACTGTGTCATAACAAGCTAAAGTTTCTGGTAGTTATTTTAGTGACTGAAATATGTATTGGATTAAGTATTCAAGTCTAACCGGGATATCACTTTTTTTCAGGTTTTGTTTGCCACCCTCCCCTCCCCTTTGTCCTCCTCTGATCAATACTCAGTGGTGTTAGGAGAGGTAAGTGTTTGTTCTGTTGTTAAAATGAATTATTAGTAACTTACTCAGCCCAAGAGTTATGGTTAGATAACAAAATAATGGTCTGTTATGTAACTGTGTCAAACAATTTCTATCCACAAAATAATTTAAGTTTCTGTAATAGCCATCAAAGTAAAAGTGTACAGTATCACCTTCATTAATTAATTAATTTTTATTTTACACTTTAAGATAAAACTTTTGGCTGTAATATTTTTGGAAAAAAATGATTCAGTGTTAACTGAAAAGCCGTGTGTGAGCAGTTCTTAATCTTATAAAATGCAATGTGTGAGTGTTCCACCTGTTAGACTTACAGGCGCGTGTGTGTTTTATAGGACTGTGTGAGTATGCGGCAGCTCTGTGACCTCCTAGAAGCATATTTGAACTGGACACATGTGGAAAAAGTCTTCTGGACATGGATGGTGAGTCAGACACATGACAACAAACATGGAAACATCAACACAGTTCAGCATAGAAGTGAGTGACTCAAAAACTGTCAATTCATTAAAAAAGTGATTGTTCTTTTTTATTTCAAGGAATATGTTTGACTGAATTTGAACACCAAAGTATTTTTTTACAATTCTTGTTACCAGCCGGCAGATTTACTCAGTTCTTCTTTCAGTATCCTCCAGGAAATGTAACTCAGCATGTTTGTGTACTTGTAGGATAGTGTGATGGACTGCCATCTAACAGATCCTGTTGTCAAAAAGCCTACACATGCACCAAATGAGAGCGCTAGAGTGTGTCATCACGGAAACTGGGGGCTTGAGAAATTAGAGGACGTGCTGTCAAAACTGCCCACAGCACAGGTGTGAAACACACACGCAAGTTGTTCATTCCCACAGAGGTCATTTCCTGATGCTGCTAACGAGACTTAAACGATCGTTGTGAAGAAATAATTTGTTGAAATTGTTAAAAAATGAAAAGGATTTAAAAAGCACAAACTATGTTGTGCAGAAAAAGACATATTCAGTCTAAAAGGAGCCTGTAAGTACAAGTTATTCAGTGTATTTAAAAACAAATAGTTAACATGTTATGGCCTTCTTTCCCAGAGTAAGAAGAAAACTGTAATATTAGTTTTCAGGTCTATGTGTTAAATACTGAGCTGGAGTTAGGACGTGTTAGCCTAGCTTAGCATTAAGACTGGAAGCGGGTGGGAATGGCTAGTGTGGCTCTGTCTACAGTTTAAAAGTCCACCTTGTAATAATTCTAGAGCTCAGTAATTAAAGCATTTGATCATCAGAAATTCCAGTGTAATTTTAACTTAATATTCTGTGATATGTTGACCGTAGTGTTATTTTTTGTGTCTCTGTTGTATGTTTTGTTTTCTAAAATCCCTTTCATCTGATATCCCAGAAAGGACAAAGGACATGCAGAGGGAATGCTGAGGACAGAGGAGGGAGGGAGGAGAACTTGCAGGGAGTAGCGGACATCTCCTCCGTCCCTCTTTTGTCTTCTCTCCCATCCATGCCCTCCTTCCCCCAGGTCTATCGAGCCAGGCTGCAGACTCAGAGGCCAGTCAAACACAGCCGTCACCCAGCAGAGGGGCTCAGCAGTGGGACTGAGGTTTTAGAGGAGCTCCCATCGTCTCAGGCTGTGCAGCTGCTTCATGAAACGGAGGCTCTGCTGCTGGAAAGGAGGGACAGGTTGAGACTGGCCAACAGGATGTGGCTGCAGGAGATGGCTGGCAGCTTGAATGAACTGGTTTTGATACCACCATAGACCTTTGATCATGACATAGCAAGGCAAATGATATTATTTTTATAATGGCAGTATTCTGATATTCAGGAAGCTGAAGTCCAAAATAAATTTCAATCCATCCATTTATAAGGAGTTTGCCACATAACACTTTACTTTTGGATAATAACCAGATATTTTCTTACAGTTTTATTATTCTCTAAAGGGAAAAAAACCTTCAAACTACTTTAGTTTTTTGTAGCTGAAAATGATGTGAACCTTTTAAACATTGTTACTAAGTGCTTCAAAATAATCCTGATCTGTATCTGGAATGTTTGGTAAATAAGAAAGAATGACTTTTTACATATATTTAAAATGTTTTAAGTTCACTTGTTTATTAAGTGCAGAGATGGCATTGGTAAAAATGATAAGAAAAAAGAAAAACTATTTGTGATATAAAAGACACTTATTCCCCTGCCCAGGTTTCCTATGGCTAGCTATGGCCTGGGTTAGCAGAAATGACTAATAAGCACAGGTTTATTCAGGATACTGAATGAGGCCAACCTGGCATCCTCTCTGTGATGACAAGACTTTAGAGGCTGTGCTGAATCACTGCACCAAAAATAAATCCAGCATATTAAACAAACAAGATATAACCTAATTAGTGAGCTTTGAGGGTGTTGGTAGGTGTTGTTTCAACTTTATGTGCGAGCTGTTCACCCTACTTCAAATCTCTATGCCAAGTTGGCTCACTTTGTACTTTACACTGGTACAACTATAATCATCTCACTCTAAGACAGAAAAAATGTGACCTCCAGTAGTACTACTAATGTAATCTAATCACAATCATTTTCACAGTGAAACACTTCAGTCCCATTATTTGCCTGAAGTCAAATTGTGTGGAATATACAAATAGATATATAGAATGACTGAACTGCAACCTGAGTTACAAAATAAATAAATCAGAACAGAATGCAGTCATTTGGAAACAAGTTTTTACTGACAGCAGTTTTAAAAAGTATCTCTGAGCCAATGTAATAAAATCGTTTATACAGTCATGTGTTTCATATACTAATGAACCTTGTTCAATTTTGCATTGGAATGACTGAACCATGTCAGATTGCCACATTCATACCCAGCCATGATACTATCACCAGTTACCAATGAACCTGTTTACCTGTGGAATGTAACAAACAAGTATTTTTGGAGCATTCTACAACTTTCTCAGTTTTTTGTTGTACCTGTTCCAAATCTGGGCAATCCAATCAAACGCAACTGGACTTTATCAATTTGTCAAGGAAGACGTTTCGCCTCTAATCCAAGGGTCTTCATCAGTTCATGCGCAACAGACTAGACTGGGTTAGTCTGGCTTAGAGGCGAAACATCTTCACTGACAAATTGACAAAGTCCAGTTGTGTTCAAATTGCCCAGATATGACTCTGACATGGACGAATGAGAATATTCAGATATCTTTTCCAACTGGTTTGAAATGTGTTGCTGGCACCAAATTCAGAATAAGCATATATTTACAAAAAACCAATACAGGGTCATGAAGGAAAACATTGAATAAATTGTTTTCATACTGTTTTCAAATGAGTGCATGTCAGAAAGTACCATTCTTTATTATTTAAGGTTTTCACAGTGTCACCATTTTTGAACTTAGGTTATGTTTTGCTGTCGCTGTGTCAGTACAGCCGTAAAAAGTCAAACACAAACTGCAACTGTCAAAAACATTGTTTGTCCCTTTATTTCTGCTTAAAATTCCTTATCACCATTTTCAGCGTGAACAGCAGAGTCACTTCAGATTTGGTCATGTTAAACACCAAAAACTTGTTTCTTAACTTTTCATTACAGCTTTAAAGAAATAAGTAACTTAAATACAATTTTGAGCTGGAATAATAAAGTAGTGAAAGAGCTATAAGACATAGATCAGTTATGCTAATGGTGTTAATGTCTTTACAATTTCTACACTATCTTGTATCTGGCTGAGCCTATATCCAGAGACTTAGATTCCCTTTAAAAGGCTCTTTGCCAGAATCAGGAATTAACCACCAGTAGTTTCTGCATGTAGGAGTTGAGCCACTTCTGTCTCTCCATGGAGGTGAGGAGTTTACTCTTTTCTCTGAAGGCAGCATCATCAGCCACCACCATGTTCCTCTTCACCATGCCGGCACCCTGTGATGACCAAGCAGCAGGCCACGCCCTCTCTATGCTAGAGATACACAGACCAAGACCTCAAGATCAGGGACTGGGAAGGAATCTGGGTACTTGAGGCTTCAATACTGTTATATTACTGTGTATAAACAATGTCTGTTTTTCCCCCTTTTGAATTTAACCTAAACTTGCACATGAAGTCCTAACGTATGCACTACTAGATTTTGGTATAGCACCCCAAAGCATATTTCCTCTGATGCTAGGAAAAATTATATATTTTGTTTTTTTTTTCTTTTCTAGAGTTTGATGAGAACAATTCTTCTGTCTTAGATATGATACCTAGTCAATAACCTAGTCAATAAAGACTAGAACATAGGAACTGACAGGCCTGGCCCAGTACACAGCTTTAAAAATCCATAACCACCAAGAAATGTTAACAAGCATTTAGCTGCAAATGCCCCCCCCCCCCCTTTTTTTTTTTTACTTTGGCTTTTGTACTATTTAAACAGCAAAATAAAACATGTTAATTGACTGCACTTAGTAGCAGTTTTGTGACCTGTGGTCAAAGCTTGGCTGTTTCTAATACTCTTGTTTCTTGTCTCTGCGCTAACTGTTGCTTGGCTCTAGTTTTATAATTAGTGCTGAGATCTGAAGGTAGTATCAAATCCAATTCCACTCTAAACAAGTTTTTTTTTTCTAAAAGGATAAACTACTAAACATTTTTGAAGGTCAGCCCACTGAGATCACAAAAATAATTTTTTTCTTGATTGTGGTGGCCCCCTGACGTGTTTTTTTTCTGCCTCTTTGGCAAATATTCACTTTTTTAAACACATGGTTGTACCTTTCTTGGCATGTTAATGAAAATCAGTTAAAGAAATATCAAAAAATTAAATCCTTTTTTGGTTAAACTGCTCTTGATATAGATCTACAGTAGTACTACTGTACACTATACAGTGGTGTTGCATGGATTTAGCGTTGGACTAATTTAACACTGTCAGGCTAATAAAAATCCAGTTTATTGAAATACAGATTAATTGTGTGAATATCAAATCTGTGCTTATGTTGTACCATTTGATTTGAACTTCATGAGAGCATTTCCCCTCACTATGCAGTTACCTTGCTTCTGCCTTTTCTGGGGCAAACAGCCACGCCTCCCTCATCAACCCAGCTTTGTCATCACCTGCAGCTCTAAGCTCAGGGGCTGACATCATTTGGATGCTCCAATCACGGAGAGAGATGGAGGGAAAGAGGACATCCCAATCATCTTGTTTAGGTTCTGCTGAATTATCAGGACTCCTGCAATCAGAAAAACTTCAATCTACTGATTCCATGGGAAATGTCATGTTATATGTATAGATTTTAAGTCTGACATGCCAAAGAGAAAAAGTTACATTTCTTAGTCACTTCAAGAAAGCCTTGACAGATTAAGAGGTAAAATGTGAGCTATGTTCTAAGTCTGACCTAATATTTTTTTCTCTCCAGTGTTTATGACCTGAGAAAGTGTGAAAAAAATAAGGTTTGCCAAACAATCTTGTAACAGGCCAAAAAAAAATTTTACTTGGATCTTTTGTTCTAACTTTATTTTCTTCAATCTTTAAAAATGGGTTTAAAAAACAAAACAAAGAAACTTTTTGCCAGATGAAAAGGAACTTTTTTCCAAGATAATTTTCAGTTGTTTTATAAGTATGTAAAATGGCAAGCTAAAATATATTTCCACTGATTTTCCACTCTGCATAGAGAAGTTTGCCTTTTTTTTGCAAAAAAATCTTTACTCAGGTTGTAAAAGGCCCTGCTTTTTGACCAAAGGTGTGATGTGTATTATTAATATTATTATTAGGAGGAGTAGTAGAAGTAGTAGTATTAAACATATGTATAAATAACTTAAGATAAAAAATATATATATTTTACATTTACAAGAACAGATTCTCCCAACAAATAATACATTTAGCCATCGAGTTTTCTTCCTTAAAAGGAAATTCTAGCTTTTTACATTACGTCGTCTAACAACCTAGGGCACTTCTCCCACGTGCAGTGTAGTAATGAACGCTGCCCTCTTTTGGAACTCTGATAGTAAAAAAAACTCTTGTCCTGCTCCCACAGTTGTCAAAACAAAGAAAAGGGACTTCGAAATATTATCTTGGAAAAAGTTTGTTTTTTTCTGACCCTAGATTTTTTTAGTTTTCACAGAAAATAACTTAAAGAAATTAACCTATAAATATCATATTTTAGGAAAAAAAACAATGAAGAACTTAGAAAGAAACTGTTTTTTTTTACCTATTCCTAAGTCGTAAACACTGGAGAAAAAAAAATCTAGATCCAACTTAAAAAATTATCAGAATTTTTTTCTTGCCTTTAAGGTTTTTTTTGATTATTCTCTCCAAATCATTGTAGTCTTATTATTGCTGCCTTGATGAGATTTACCTGAGCGGTAGTCGAGGCTGAGGGAAGCCAGATGTCACCAAGGTCAGACCCAGAATGCAAAGCAACAGAAAATACATACGTGTGGAAGCAGGTAGCTCAGACATCCTAAAAAATAAATAGAAAAATGATGCGTTACAACAATTTAAGTACATGTTTAATGGGCTATCTCTCTCTCTCTTGCTATATGTAACATCTTCAGACTAATTAACAATAAAATTAATCAAAAACAAAAAAGTAAAATTAAAAAGTAAAATTAGAAAAAAACTCAATGTTAAAATGAGACAAACATTTTTTGACTTTTACATAATTTCTGTGTAATCCACCTGGATTTCTCAGCACTGTTGCTTCATTGAACATCATCATGGAATTTTTTAACATTTGTTCAGTGGCTGTTGTTTGGCTGATTTCTTACCTGCTTCTTAGATGCACAACTTGGTCTCTTTGTCTGTTTTGTTCCAGCAGGCAGTCTCTTACGGTTGGTCTTCAGAGGTTAAAGGTCAGGCTTCACATAAGCAGAGGCATGTTCCAGGGCAAACCACTTACAACTTATTTCTACTCCAGTCTTCTCTTAAAAGAAAGAAGTTAGGAAAAGAGCTGGGATTTTCCACTTGTGCGTTCTTGCGTTTAGACTGCTGTAGCCTTGTGAAAGTGGCTGTGTGCAGCTCTACGGTGGTTCAGAACTGTCAGCTTCTTGTCATACATATATACCCTGACCTAGAGTGTTTAAACCCACCATCCCCCTAACCCACCCACACACACACATACACCAGCATACACTCCCCTTCTCCAGATCAAACCAACTTTGACTTTAGTGTGCAGGGGGACAGCCCTAGCGGAAGTGCTGTTAGCTTGTTAGTGTCCCATTACAAAGACTCTTAGTCACAGTGCTGTTGTGGAGAGCCTGCCATCTTATTACTAAAAGTCATTATAGTGCTTGTGTGTATATGTGTGCATGTGTGTTCATTCCAAATCTGTAGCTGATTAACCAAAAGCTGGCTATTTTTCTATGACACTCATCGTCTCACTTTTCCAACACAAGAAAAAATGTTATGAAATGGATCTGCATCAACTGACCTGACTGACTTGAGGACAGTGGATTCTATATATATATTATCATCTTTCAGCTTAATAAAACTAACATGGTGGTATACAGTGGCCTGTGTTTAGTTTTTTGTGCCTAACTGATGAACCTCATTCCAATATTTATTGTCCTCTTTACTTGTTTTGATTCTTCCCCTTTCCTGAGGGAAATATCTGGCTCATTAGCTCCTAAATGCTAAACTTGACTTGATGCTTTACCAACTAATCACCAATCGCTTCTGCTGTTTGGTGATGGGCAGGTAATGTACATTTTTTAGGTTTTCGGATCTTTTCACTGAAAACAGCAACCTGCTGCAGCACTTATACACACCATATGAGTCTTTACATACTTTTTAGCACTACAAAACAATAAAAAGTTTAATGATACAACCATAAACATTTTTTTTGTAGTCACATAAATATAATTATACACTGATTTATAATTCAGAAAGTTCAGAAAGCTGTTGGGTGCACTATAAGAGAAGTAAGAGTGATTTAAAAGTAAAGGGCTCTAAAACCAAGATGATTAGCTGAAAGCCTCACAAACAATTAATGTCAAAAATGTAAAAATAAGTGTCTACACTTCATAGCAATATATCATGTGGAACTTTTTCATTTTGAACCAAATCTATGAGGCAACAGACTGGTGTTCCCATCCCGTGAGCCAAGTGTGAACTATCAGATCATTTTCATTCACAGTGGTTACAGTGCAATGACCTTCAGTGATTGATAGAGATCAAACTTTGTAATAATATGACATATTTTACATCTGGACACCCAGTTAGGCCTTCTCCACTGCAGCCCAGAGTTGATGCTACATTTTATTTTGAGGAGATGAGAGTCATTTTATCTTCTCAGCTGCTGTAAGAGAGCCGTTCTATCAAAGTCTTCCACGAAAAACGAAGACACACACTCTTAGATTTGATACTGTGACGAAGGCTAGAGCAGCAAAGTGAACATTTCCTGGGCAAATCCTTTTACATGTTTGTTCTCCGGTTTCTTTTGTAAAAAAAAGTATCTCATTAGTGTCTCAGCAGCGAGAAATCTTCCATCTACAAACATGAACTTAAAAGGAAGTTGTGAAAAAATTGGATGTGACCATTTTCACGTGTATATCTGAAAAATATTTTATATGTGTGGATCCTTACTGAGATAGAAGACAAAAGGGGAAATGGTGTAAATTCTGCAGAGTTTGTTAACATTTCTGCGTTTCTGTTTAAGGACCTCGTTATGGGTCTTGTTGGAAATAATGATCTGCGGACAGGAGACTTACAGCCTTAACGGGCTCGGCAACACACTGGTTTTACTAAGAATAACAAGCTTCAGACACAAAGCCTGCGTCCCTTCACACTACCTGTTCTCATCAGAGATACTGTCAGCTCCCATCTGAGCCATTGTCACTGAACTGTTTACTAGTTTATTCTGCTGGAATGTCATATGTTTTCAGAAATTGCTTGTTATTACCAGGCACTTTGTATGTAGCGTGCAGATGCCTTATTAGACAGACAACCTACTGTAATCTTGCCTTTAGTGCATTTACTGTACAATGTTTCAAATGAAGTAAACAAAAGATGTAAATAAACAAATGTGACACAACTGTTAAACTAAAGTCGTGCTAAACAGAGTAGCTGCTGAGCTGGTGGCAGAGTCAGTGTTAGAGGACAAACCTAATCTGTACACATATTAGCTACTGGGAACTGTGGCAGAATGTTGGTACATGAGTTGTAATGAATATGGCTTCTTTACCTCCTGATTACTGTAGGTGTTACATGCTGGTTAATGTCCAGCTGCCATATAAAACACATTCTACTCTGTCAAGTCTGTCAAAAATCTTAAGCTGAATCACTCAGAAAGAAACATCACTTGTCAAAGACTTGTAAAATAGCTTTCCTGCCAAAGGTTAACAAAGTCAATGAATGTGGTTTCCTTGTCATGACATGCCCCACTAGTATACGTTTAAGAAATTCAGATATTTGAGCATGCAGTAAAAGCCAGGGCCTCTATAATATTTGCATTTTTACATGTGTTGGTTAAAGAGTCATGAGGTTTCATGTCCGGCACACAAAAAAATGAGACAGTTTGCTATTGCACTGTGTTGCATTCAGACGTAAAAGCCACAGCTGGTTAGTTGTGGCTTTTTTTTCCTCCCCCCATTCTTTGCTCATTCATTTGTAGCCCTGTATTCTTGCACCAGTATCATAATCTTGGTCTGTGTCTATTTTTTTCTTTTAACATGGAACAATTTCTAAATGGTGGACAAGATGACTGGTTACTTCAGTAAATGTTCCTAAATCATTTACACATGCTTCATAGATAAGTTGTAAGCCTTTGACATGAATCAAATTTGTGGTTGTCAGGTTATCAACAAATCACTTTGGCTAATAACCTTTCTATGTGGAAATTAAATAACCTCTTATCATTTCAATTCAATAATAAATGCTCAAAATATAATATGCAACATTTCTGCATTTAAATGTCCAAATATGACAGTTCCTATGTTATTTATTTGGCAGAGTCATTTACTCATATATTTTCAAATGTTTCCAACTATATTCAAATTCAAGGAAGTTCTTTGATTTGTTTTAAACACAAAGTAGAAGTGTGTTTTTGTCTTCTGTTACCATTTTCAGGAGTTACACCAGTCAGAGACAGGGAGGGAGGAGGTTGGCTAATGTAACATAACGTGACATGAATGAAACTTCATCCATGAGCATCTCTGCCTGTCTTTCAGATAGATCTTCATCTGCTGTGGCAGCTATTTAACAATGAAATAAACAAATCTGATGATGATCATCCTGTGCTACTTGATGACATCAATATGTTAAGATTTTTTAATTTTAAATAGAAACAGCTTCAGCAAATTGTAAAAGCCAATTTATTTACAATACAATACAATAAGTATCAGTACATAGAAGACAAACATGGAAAGAAACCTCTTACTGCTTACTGGAGAGTTTGAAATGAAAATGAAAGTTTTGGTCCATTCAACTGCTCTCCTGCTTGCCTTCTCTCCACCTCTTTAAGCTAGTATTTGGCAGTATTTTTTTTACAAAGTAATATTAATCTAAATGCTTTTGACTTTCAATACATATAGAAATTAGAAATTCATCGTATACAATCCTGCACCAAGAAATCGGTAACTTACAGTCTACTCCTGTTTGAAGCAGAAGTCCCGGGCACCAAAGAGAATAACATAAAGTATAAACAGTATAAACATGGTCATATGTGTGCATTTTAGAATTACATGTATTCTTACATTCCATAAAGCTGCATCCTAATGCAGCCTCTGAGGTTCCAGACCCCGTGTTGTCATATAAAATCGGTCTTTTCATTCTAGTTGGTCACTGCTTCCTTTGGTGTCATCAGTCCTGAGTTAAGACTCATATAAAACTGATTCAAAACAAAGGAACTGTGTATTTTGCATTTATAAATCCACTTTAGTTTTAATATTTCAAGTATGACCTGAGATATAAACCCTAATAAAAATTTTTTTTTCCCTATTCTTTTTGAAGCAGTACTTTGTTAAAGAAGTCACCACAGGGATGTAGTTACCATAGTAATACAGCAGCTGCCGCTGTGATTCTGGAGCAGTTACAAGCTAATCAGACTCTCCTCCTCCACCTCTGGCTCCACAGTGTTGACAGCCTCTGTGTCAGATGGGAAAAAACATGGCACAGGTGGAACTGGGGGTGGATCAGTGGGGCAACTGCGGATGGGCTGGTTCTTTGGTTGATCCATAGGGTGATAGACAAAGCAGTAGGCTCCAGGTTTACAGCTGTTCTTAACACTGACAGCCAGTTCTGTAGGGGCCAGGGGCCGCTGAACACCATCTATGTACACACTGAGTGTGTAGGAGTCTGGAAGAAAAAAACCCTGAGAATCACGCTGAGAATAATAATAACATAGTCATGATGTCATAGTGCTGCTACTGTTATCAATTAATGTCTTTGTGTTAAAAGCAGAACTGGAATCAGGATGTGGTTAGCCTAGCTTGACCAACAAATCTGAAGCAGGGGGAACTGTTAGTCTGGGAACTGTTCAATTGGGACTTTAAAATGGACAAAGCTGAAACTTAAGGTTCTCCTGAACCAATGATGTATGACATTTGATAATTTATTTCTAGAATAATTTGAGGAAAACCAAAATAAATACAGGACAGTCAAATTGCATTGAGATAAGAGATGCAGAGATGATACGATGCAACATGGTGATACGTGAACCTCAGAGTTTGTAGGCATATTTCTACATTTTAAAGTGAGAAAAGGCTCAGCTGTTCTCATTGCATCCAGTGTTTGTGCTAAGCTAAGCTCAGATGATCAATCTTTTTGTGTCATACTTAAATAAAAACAAGAACAAAAAACTTTCCCCAAGTGTTTAGGTTAAAGTTGTCATTGTTCAGGCATGCCTGACTTATCATTTTCAAATCCCTTTTTTTTAGTTTTATTTAGCCAGCTTATGTCTGTTCTTTTGCATTTTTAGATTGTTGAAGTAACCATTTAAAATAGACAGAATTTTAGTGCCACGCTCTAAAAATTGTGTTCATAGGTAGAAGGTTAGAAACTGAATTATGTTGAATAAAACAAATGGAAGTGTAAAAGCCCAGCTCTTACAGTAACATGTAACAGTGTCTTTTAAACATTTACCTTTTTCAAAGCGTGCTGCACACTGTTCAGCTAGCTGCTGGATTGTTGTTGTGGGGAGGACACCCAGAGTTTTAGGATTGGTTTCAATCTCAGGACAACACACTGTTAGAAAGTCCTATACAACACACACACACACACACACACACACACACACACACACACACACACACACACACACACACAAACACAAAAACAAAAAAACACAAAAAAAAATAAAATAATAAAAAAAAAAAAAAAAAAAAAAAAAAAAAAAAAA
>JAPZDV010000007.1:22864486-22888799 GCA_029814665.1 Acanthurus lineatus
TTTCATTCTTTCATATCTCTCTCTCTCTCTCTCTCTCTCTCTATATATATATATATATATATATATATATAAATATATATATAAAGTCACTATTCATACTGAGACCGGAAGCTTTAAATAAAAATCTTCAATGTCTCTTTCATCATGTGAGTCACTCTGACTTTTCCAGATCATACAGTGTGACATTGTTTGTCATGTCTAGTGTATGTGTATGTAATTGTCTGTGAGTCTACATGTGTACTTGTGTACATGTCTACGCGCGTGCATGGGTGTCCGTATCTTTACCCGAACGGATCCTTGTGCCATACGTTCCTGATTGAGCGTGCGTCGTCTCTCCCAGCGGTGGATGGAGTCCTGAACCTCTCTGCTGAGCTGCCGCGTTGCTGCCCTCTGCTGGTCAAAAGTCTTAATATGCTCCAGAGCCCCGTAGGTGGTGGTTAGATAATAGGAACCTACACACACAAACACATGAGGGCGCGATCTTTCATGTGATAAACACACACACATCAACAGGAAGAACTCTGTGAGTGTGTGTGCATGTGAGTGTGTGTACCTTCTCCCAGGGCTAATGATGGGTCCATCAACTCCATCATATATTCAACATCCAGCTGCAAATTGGACAGATTGGATCTAGCCAGGACGTACATCATTACAGGCAGGAAGTCATCAGCGCCATGGGCCCGCCCTACAAACACACACACACACACACATATATATAATTATTTGACTGTGTAAACTCTATAGAGGAAACTCTTAGTGAAGGACTGTGATGCTTATGCTGAAAACGAGGCAAAAACACTTGTCAAAGTGAGCAAAATGTATGCTATTGCCAAGAATGGAGAGCCATTTTAAAAACAGTATCCAGTTATCCAAAAGGTGCTATATGCAACATTTTGGCATCAGTTTAAGTACAATTCTTATGTGGAAGTAAAATTGGTGCCGTGTGTGTTGTATGTACAGGAATAATGTTGACTCTAAGTTATGTGAGAGAAAAACAAGACTATGACAGTGCAAAGATTGTTAACTGAAAAACATGAACGTATTCCCATAGCAGGGGTTGAAACTGGGACACGTTTGACCACATCTGTTAGCCACATGCTTGTTCAGATCAAGAAAGTTTCTAAGAATTGTACTGTGAGTATTGTATAATTTACATACAGGACCTTTTATATACTGATGGAAAATAGGAGGGAAACAACAAATATGCTTAGGTACAATGTGTTTATTTTTTGCTTGACAAATTTTGATATGTGATTAGCACGAGGGTATCAGAGGTTAAATGATTGTTGCAGATTCTCACCTGGACAGCTGACAGACATAGAGTCATAGATAATCTTGCAAGTCTTCAGCAGTAGCTCGATCTTTTTCTGGGGGGAATACTCCAGATGGAGGTTGTTCAGTTTGATGCTGATCTTCTCCATAGCAGAGGCCTCAGGGACAGCAGTGGTTATCCCTAATGCTGTGGTGGTGCTGCCTAGAACAACAGACTGACACACACACATACACAGCAACAACACACTATTAGCATCCCAACTGCTGTCACAAGTATGCATATTAATGTGCTGCACAGTACTGTGTGTACTCTCTTGCAGCTAAAGTGCACTTGTGTTGTCAGTAACAGCTTTACCCTTGCTGACGTGCTCACAGTCAGACCTACCTGGTTCTGTGCCAGTTGTTTCAGACTGTTGTTGTTAGTGTGCAGTTTTTCCAAACTCTGGTAAATTGGCTCCCTCAGTGGCTTCAGTACACTCTTGCACAGAGCAGCTTCAACTATGCTCTCTGCAGAAACACACACACACACACACACACGTATAGAGCATTTGGTTACTTTCTATCTTTCTAAATGGAAATAATAGACAAGAAACCCCCAAACTAACAACACCTTTAAAAATGACCATATTAGTTGAATCAGCACCTCTCTGACACTGATGAGAAAAGCTTAATTCTACTGAGTGGGCTTCACACATCCTGAAACTGCCATAGAGCTGATCTATTGTAAAGGTTTGAAAAAATTATATATATAATATAAATGCTACTTTTGACACAAAATATTTTTTAATTATTCAATTTAAAATACAAAAAACTGAAAATGGAGATTGGCTGCATGTGGACACAGAACTTCTTCTTAAAACCTGACTTATTTAATTTTTTTTTATTGTAAAAGACTCTTTAAGATCATAGAAATTGTTGTATTTTTCATAAATACTTCTACAAAGTAGAGGGACCCAATCAACAACCTAAAAAAAAACAAACTCACACACAAAAAAACAACCAAACACAAACAAAAAAGTGGTAGTGAAAGGCTAACAGGGATGAATACCAACCCCCCCCCCCATCAAAACTAAATCACTCCAGTTGCTACTACCACTTTCCTCTCAAAAGACGCTAATAGGTCCAGTTGTTATCTGACTGGTCACAAACAAATCCAGCTAAAGCTTTTCAAGATGGACCTGCAAGATTTTGAACCTCGAAACCTCAGCAGTCCAGCTGCCTTGCAAAATTTATCAAACAGTGCTCCTGAAACCAGTGTGTAATGTTTCGGTGGCTGCATCCTCTATTCAGTATCTGTGAGTAAGACTCACAAGTGACAGATAAAAAAAGAACTGTCATATCACAGCAGCAGAGGATAGATATTCAGAGTTTGGTCTAAAATATAGGCAAAGTTCAACAAATGTAAGACCCTTCATTTCCTCTTTTGCAATTCCAGAGTTATTTTTCATTAGATCCTGAAAACGCCCACATAATTCAGACTCAATATTTTGTGTAAGGTTTTCTGTTATAAATTTGTAGTTTCCAAACCCATACTGAGACCGACCCTTTAATACTTTCACAATCATTTTCACAGACTTGACAGAGCTTCACACCAACAGAGATACTACACAACTGATTTCACAGACTGAGTAGTTCAGTATAAATAAGTAAGACACACATAGGAAATGTTCTCCATATAGCTTGACCCACATGACACTCTAAGAAATCAACTGAAAAACAAAACATAGTATCTAAAACAGTTTTAAATTTACCCAGTTTGTCTTGTGCATACTGATGCTGTGGCTCTAGCATAGCTTGCAGCTCTGTACTCTGCAGAAGGTAACTCTTCAGTTGAGTCACCATCTGTCTGATTTCCTGTAACAGCTCAGTGGAGGAGGAGTGGTTCGACATGGTCTCTAAGGTGAACGCACGGTGCTCTTTTACCTAAACACAAAAATACAAAAGCTTCACTTGATTTCCTGTGCATTTCATACTTTTGGTCAATGTTGTTATCCTGACAAATCCAAATATATCTCCTGAGTGTTGAACTCAAAATCCAAAATGGATAAGGATCTTTCTCTCTCAGTGCTCTTACCAGATTACCAAAGTAGCTCAGGGGGTCTCTAGCCAGCTCTACAATCCGCTGCGTGAGGCGACGCTCATGGCTGATGAGACCAGTAAGGACGGTGGACAGGCGATAGCGGGCTCGGTCCAACATAACAGTGGTGGGGGTTCTCTTTACAGTAACCTTGGGGCTGCGGCTTCCTACAGGACGACTGGAAAGAAAAATACAGTCAGTCTCCACCACAGGGTGGGATTCAATATCCTTGTGACACAGAAATAAACTTTCTGTAAAACATGGCTCGTGACTTTGAACCCTTTGATTAACATAGTGGTTCCAATTGATTATGAAGTCCAGTCATGACTCTTCTGAGACCTTTGGTGCAGTGCTGAGATCTAGAGACCAGTGACACTATACATAACTCAGAACGATATCATGATTTAAAATGTGAGTTCCTCTTTGTGTTATTAATTAACAGAAATTACTGATATTGCAAGCATAGCATTATAGCACTGGGTTGTGACTACTATTTTCAAAAAGCAGAAGAAGCCGTCTAGTGACTATGTTAGGTACAGATATGAGGGCCATTAGAGTGGCTCTCCACCAATTTTACACATAAACGTTTGAGAGTTCTACGGAATTCATCAAAAAAGTTGTATATAACCTTTTGTGGCTCCAGAAGAGGCTGTGTGAAATTTGATTAATTGCCTCATGAGATGTGACATAAGTTGGCACAGGCTTCGGCTGAAGATTACAAGTTGAAAAACTAGAAAAATATGGATGTGGAGTTAAAAAGAAGTCAGTTTATCAGACCTCTGCAATCTCTCCTCATCTCTGCCTGAGCCCAGAGGCCCCAGGCTACATTGCTGCTACTAGCACAACACAACTAGCTTCCTGACCAAACTGTTTGTGCTCAAGATACTTTGTGGATAATTTTGGCACATGGTTTTAAACAGAAGAAGGATGCATTAAATGAACCATACAAAATCTCTGGTTCTGCCGCATTGCTTTGATGCAAACGTTAAAATATTGTTTATTGTCAGTCCAACGCTGTTTTAGGATTACAACACTAAAACTTAGGATCGATCTTATAAAGCTAAGAAGTTTTAAAATAATCTAGATGAGGCCATCTTGATTGAATCCATTAATAAACTGAAAGATAATAAACTGAAATTGAACCATAGTTTCTTGTAAGTTATTCACTCCATATCCCAAAATCTCATGAGAAGCGTTTTACAATGAGCTTTCCTGTGTTTTGAGACGTGCTGCTGGTTGGCCTTTGCTCTGGCCTACAGCACAGATAAACTTTTCACTTTTTGACTTATTTTAGTAAGGATGTAAGGATATACTTTACAAATTCTCTTTTTTTTCATTTCCTATCATTTCAACATGTTTTTTTCAGTATAAGCATGTACTGAGCATTACAGCTTTATAGGTTCGTGTGTGGCTTTTGCTTGTTAATGTTGTTGTGAGGTATTATAACTTCTTTAACATTTTACTTTGCACTAAAAGAATTTACTGTGACATAACAAGTCCTGCCTTGTAAAGTGAACATTGGTTAACCAGTGCTGAAAACTACATTTTACACGGACAGTTAATCCAAAAAAAAAAAAAAAGCCTCAAGAAGTGGTAACTGCTGATGAATGAGTCACATGCAACATTTTTCTGTCGCCTTCTGCTCTAGTGAGATTTGTTGTACCACAAGTGTCTATTCTGGACTTCTTCTTCCTCTTAATACCTTGCTTGCTGTCAGAAGACAGACTAAGACAGAGACTCTGATCTTATGCTTGTTATGCTTATGATACTGTGACAACTATGACAAGAACATTTCTGTTTTAGTTCTGCTTTGTCCTCCGCATATATAATCAACTGGAAAGTTATAAGAATATTGTAAAAGTTGACTAATCATGCAGCTTTGGCATTAGTCCTTTGGCATAATAGCATATGTATGAAGCCATCAAGCATATTTGGACCCAATTTACCATGTTCAGAGCCTAAAATATTCAAACTCAGCTGGACAGACTTCCTCAAGTAACCCACACAGCTAATGCTGACTAGCTGTCAGCTTCATCTTATAAAATATGGCCAAGTTGAAATGACAAGCTTGATTGCTATGCCTGAATTAGTTAACTATTGTTTTAACAGTTACTTTTTGACCAGACCACAACAAAGTCATCAGAGACCATTAACCCAACAGCCAGTCCCTGAAGGACTGAGTTGGTAACAAGTAAGTGATGAAGGTAAACCATCCAATAGTTAACGCTGGAGTTTTCCCTCAGTGTGACAAAGTGTATGGGAATAAATCATGCTCTGACCTGCCCATATGAGATAAAAACTAGCAGAGGAAAAAAACACCAGATCTGAATGGAAGAATGGGGAGATCGACCTCCTTAAAACAATACATAATAATACATAATTATATTTTCCGCTTTTTTAAGATTTGACTCTTTTAAATGTGTCATCTCATTGTGTTCTGATCCTCCACAGTGGTTTAATGGCACCTATTCATCTTGATTAATATATGCATGTTACTAATGTTGGCTGGGTGCATGCTGTGATGTGGGAGTGAGTGTATGATGATGAGGTTTGATAAATTTGGTTTTATGTAGTAGTAGAGGTGGCTGTCAGTGCACACCTAGCTTGTTTGATGATGTGAGTTTCAGGGAGGATTTGCATTTTGCTTGAGAAATTAACTGTTTGTTTTGGTCATACCTCCCTTTGTGCTGTTTGCTTGGTGCGTTGGCTCCAATATTTCCCACATTTGGTGTAAATAATAAAAAAGGTGTATAATGGTGGTGGAGAGAGGGTTGTGCATTTTTCTCAAGTAAATCAGGGAGACTGGGGACTGGAGAAAGAGATTTCAAGCTCCAGGGAAGATCAAGATAAAAAAAACAAACAAACAAAAAAAACAACCCATGTCACCTCCCTCCTCTAATAAAAAACAAACTTTCTCCAACTCCTAATATTTAGCATAACAGTACTAGATTGACAAACATTAATTCTAATTTTTTTTACCTATTTTTTTTTGGAATTTTGGTTTAACTTTGGGATGGAAACTTGGCTATTTTAAACATAAAAAGTACCCATGTGAGAACAGACAGCTTGACAGATGTAGAAACGGTAAGTGAAGCGTGACAGGCCGTAGCCAACAGTCCAATGAAGCAGAACTATGCCAGTCAAGACTTACTTGTGGTTTTGTCCCTGGTCCTGGGTCTGCTCTCCTTCTTCCTCTGTGCTGCTGGTAGAGCAGGAGTCAGGGTCTGTAGCAAGCACAGTGCCCCCCTGTGGTGAGTACAGTGACACATCTGGTCGCTGTGCCGGGGAGGGTGGGGGGACTTTCATCCCAGCACTCTGATTGGCTATTCCTCCTCCAGGTTGTTTAGGGCATCCTGGTGCATCCGAGGAACATGGTTTCCTCCTGGGTGGAGGGATTGGTCGGGAGGGTCTCTTCACCAACGGAGGACACTGAGAGCTGGATTTCTGTTTGTCATCCTCTTTCTCCATTTTCATCTCCTTTTCCTGCTTTTCATCTTCTTTCTCTCTCTTTTCTCTGTCCTTTTTTACATCTTCTTTGTGATGTTGGGTACTGTTCTCCTGTTCAGCCCCCTCACCCAGCAGACCTGATTTATTTCCTGTTTTCTCCTCTCCTTTTTCTCCTCCCCCCTCACTCTTTGCAGGATTTTGTCCCTTCTCTCTCTCCCTCCCCTCTCCTACATCTCGGTCAGTACTTTTCCTGGAGGAGGTGAGACGGAGAGGAGCAGGAGGCAGAGGGGGCGCGGTTCGGCTCTGCAGTGAGACAGGAGGCCTCGACGGAGGAGGTGATGTTGACATTAACTTCCTCTTCTCTTTCTCTCCTACTCCTCCCCTTCCTTCCTCCTTTTTCTCTGCTGCTGAGGGTACAGAGGGTGGCATGTGAAGTGAGGGTGGAGAGGAGAAGAGGAGGCCCATTCCAGACCCCGAGCTCAGACTCGGGGGTCGAGGTGGTGGACGCTTGTATTTAATTTCCTGGTTTGATACGGTTTTAGTAGGACCTTTGACCTCTGGACTAACTTTTTGTGGGGCTTCTCCATTCTGCTGGGAGGAGGTGATGTTTTCATTGGTCATGACATCATATTTAGTGACTGAGGGGTGGTTCTGGTCCTTGTTGGGGCTCTCCTCCACAGTGACTGGGTTGACATATAAGTAAAGTCTGCTGTGGTTCTGATCCAAAACCTGGTCCTCGTTCTTTGCCTGTTGGTTGAGATCAGACGTCCAGAAATCTGCAACACATGCAGTCTGTGTTTAAAAAGTGTCTTTCTACTTATTCAGCAGATTGTTTTATTGGATAAAGTTGTCTACTTTTCCCTGCCTCACACTTCATGATTATATGAAAACAGTCAACTAGGCATGATGGTTCATTAATAACCTTGAAAATAGCAGTTAGGCAAAAAATAGTATTTGTTACCTTCTGACAAAGCCAGGCTTACTGTTTCCTCATGCTTTGTTTTTAATGGAAAGCTAAGCTACCCATCCCCTGGCTGTGTCTTTCATGTTTAAACAGATATTTCGGAAAGACATGGATAATTCTAAAAGACTCTAGGACTTAAACAAACATATTTTCAAAAAGGTGAACTATCCCTTTAAGACAAATGTCTTAATATGAAAGATATGTGTCATTGAGTAGTAATATTAATGCAATCTATTTAATCTTCTATTGTACATTGCAACTTTCTGCTTACAGCAGTGACCTAACTTCTAAGCACTACAGATGTAGATTTATCTACCTGCGCCCATAGCAGAGATGACCTCCAATTCCTCTCTCTTAGTTGCTGTGGTAATGGCCTGGGGTAACCTCAGTTGTATGGCCAGGATGTCCCTGATTGGTGGATTCAAGTATGAGAAGCAAGTATTAAGTGCATGCAGGCAGGTTTAGTAATATGACATAATAAAAATCAAGTGTGTTTGTGGCTCTTTGTATATGTCTGTGTGTGCATGAGTTTTTAAATATTTTTGTGCAATTTCCATAGTGTAATGAGTGGATATGTATAGTATAAAATAATATGCATGCATGCATGTATGTTTTAAAAGTTTAGCTATAGTTTAGTTACAAGCATTACAGCACTACTTTGTGTATGTGTATGTCATGTGTTTCTACATCCACATGTGTAAACATATGATACGTTACCTGCTGTTACAATAGAAGGAGATCAGTTTGAAGATGTCATCAAAAACAAGAGATGAACCATCTAAGTGAATAACTGAGACAAGAAACAGTTAAAGAATGAATATATGCCCTGCCATGTTATCTGTGGTCAGCAATTCTCATTTTGCATCATGCATTTCACAACCTGAAGCTTTGGTAACAGCTCTAAAAAGCAAAGCAGCACTAGTGTGTGACACTTACATGTCTTGTGTTGTTTGACCATCAGATTGTATACGAGTGGCTGCCCTTCCTCATCAGGCAGACGTACTGATAGTGTCATGTTCTTGTCTTCTTTGCTGTGAACCAGGAACGCCTGCGGATGTCAACATGAGAGGTTACAACTTTGAGGTCAGAGTGAAAAATGTGTAGAAAAATCTGGTGTTAGAAATACAGTATGTACACAAATACATCACAAACGTTCGTTTATAGTTTCACCACAAAATATTCAGACAGATTGTATCAAACCTGATACAGCTTGTGTCAAAGTTCAACTAATATGTGTTTTAAAAGCTGATTCTATTTATTTTTCTATCTGCTGCTGGCAATATTTTGTGCCAGTATCTGGCCACACGTGTTCCAATAACCTGTAATTTCCTTCAAGGAAAGTTCAACTCAAGAGATTCCTGAAAAGGACTACATCGTTAAGGAGAGTTGAGCCAGCAAACTACCAATTACTTAATCACCAACAGAACCCAGAAAGTGTTTGAATCAGTGCACAGCAGGTCATGTAAAAATGTGAAATTTTTCTACAGTCAAGCATATAATTTAATATGTGAACATAATAATGTGTATTTACTTTGAATACCATAATATTTTAGGATACTTTATGCCTGTGTATCAGAATTATAACTTGTGAGAAAACAATGACATTTTTGTCTCTCTTTATGATTTTCTCCCGATTTAATTTTAGAACTTTCACAGACATTATTAGAGAAATCATGGAACTTTATTATAAGTATTAAACAGTAAGTTTAATTAAGACCATTTTCGTGACAATGCTTTATCTATCTGAAATACTTTCCAGTTGATTATCAAAAGAATCCAAAACTATTCTTTTTATTTAGAAGTATTAGTTCAAACTCTAATCCAAGTGTGTGTGTGTCTCACCCCAGCTTTTTCTTTCTCCATTATACTTGTGGTTTGGTCCTGGCTGAGTCCTTTGGGCTGCCAGACTGAGGCGCTCCCAACCAACCGATCTATAGCACTCAGCAGTGGAGGAGCTGGAGAGGATGGTGGGATGACAGGAGGGGTTGATATTGTTGGAGATAATGAAGGAGGAGTTAAAGAAGGAGTAAGATCAGAGGAGATAGTTGGCTGGAGAGAAATCAGGGGAGAAGGAGAGACTGGAGTGGGTGAGAGAGGAGGAGGAAGAGATGGGGGAGGAGGATTGGAGGAGAGAGGTGGAGGAACTGAGGGAGGATTGGAGGAGAGAGGTGGAGGAACAGAGGGAGGATGGGAGGAGACAGGTGGAGGAACAGAGGGAGGATTGGAGGAGACAGGTGGAGGAGCGGAGGGAGGATTGGAGGAGACAGGGAGAGGATGTCTAGGGACCGGAGGGAGAGGAGGAGGGAGGGATGGAGGAGTGGAAGGAGGTACAGGAGGACTGGAGGGGAGCTGGGAGGGCTTTGCTGTAGGAGGTGGCAGTTTAGGTCGACATGGCCGGGCTGGAGGAAGGGAAGAAGGCATGGGAGGAGAAGAGAGGAGAGGAGATGGAGGGATGGAGGCAGTTGAAGGGACAACTGGAGCATCAAGTGCATCTGCCAGAGGGCTTGTGTGGCTGTAAAGGAAAAGAAAGCAAAGGTCAGAGATGGAACAACATGCAGAGGATTTGTTAACCTCTTGTCTCCAGAAACAAGCATTTGGTGACCAGAACATGACTCATTATCAGTGACAGCAGACACACCGCCTGCAACTGAAGTGTACCCTGTGCACTGCATGCAGTTTGTGACACATGATGTGTTTCATTACTGTGAATAATTGAAGCTGTTGTTAAGGGGATGAGGAGCCATCAGTTTTTCTTTAAGCAATCTGCTGGATTGTTTTGAGCAGAGGTTGCACAAAACACAGACACTCTACTGTTGCACAGTGTCAGTATGACATAAGCCTAAAGAATACAGCTGTCGTTACTGTGTGTTTTTCTTATTGTCATCTACTTCCATGAGAAGACCAAAACCAAAATGTTAGCCCATCTCTGCTGCTACATCTTAGCTGTGTTGATGGATTTTAGCCACTTGCACAAGAAGCATTGAACACAAAACTGACAACTTTAAAACTGTCACAGTTGGTAAGTTAGCATGGTATTTAAATATCATCCAAGCAACATGATGTTTTAATTAGAGTCTTGTTTTGCCCTCCTACTGAAGGCAAGGCTGATATTTAATCTCTTTTTGGCTCTACTGTGGTCTCCACTAGCCCCTGACCAAAATATCTGTCCCTTTAGCTTCTAAATGTTCCATTGTGTGTAGCAGCTAGTTGCTAACTTTGCATGTTCCTGTGGTGAAGCAGTGTTCAGGGGTTTCATCTGATTTAACTTTTACTACAAACATTTGCCCTCTGCTGTTGGAAACACCTCTGATGAATGCAATGGGTGTAACCAAAACAATGAGCTGAAAGATGCAGAAGTTTGTGATAACTCTCCATGGAGGAGAGAAAAATCCAGAGATATTATACATTTCACATTACACATAGTTAAGCTCAATATAGGAACATTTTCATGTCTTTCAGTCAATATTCATTACACTGCCATCCACTCTTGTACTTGTTCAGCATGGTTTAAATTAGACATCAGTCCTGTACATGCAGTACAGAGTGAAAATCTGAACTCTGTGTGGAAATTGAACTGTTATTGGTATCTAAAATGTAAAATATAGTACCTGTGATACACAGGTGTGCTTTAGGCCAGTGTACGTACTGACTAATGAACTACAATGTTTGTCTATGAAGTTATTATGGAGTAACTATGGAGTTCTTTAGAATAAGAAATACTAGGATCTGGACACACAAAATATTTACTGGTAGGACTGGTTTATTGCTGGCTTGGGTCTTTTAACAACATTTAAAGAGGAAAATAGAGTATTTGTATGCTTAACCAACCACTAGTCAGAAACATACAGTCTATGGTCAGAATGCATATTAGCACAACCTATTAGCATTACCTAGCCTAGCTAGGCTAGTTTCATTGTTCAAAAAAAGTTGTGGTCAAGTACATTGTCATTCTGAGAGGTAGCAGTGCGGTTATGTGGGAATAAGAAAAGGGGGCTTTAAGAAACGAAAATATCAGCAGACAATATAAGGGCTACAATAGCAGTAATTTGATCATTTTCTCACACTGATGTTTAAATACTACTTGTTAAACGTCATGCTAGGTTACAGCATTTCCTCCTCCTTCCTCCCCAGCCAGTCACGTCCTATCAGCATCTGCGTGACTCTTCTTTCGAATGGTTGACAACATGACTGTTGTGGTCTGGTAGTTTTACTTTACATAAATATGTAAACAGGTTCAGTATTAGTTTCCACTTTTATTCATTCAGCACTACATTAAAAGCTGAATGATGATTTTGACTAAGTGCTTTTCAAACAGCTTGCTTGTCCCCTTTGAAGGTTTAGGCTGATCATTGCAAGTTTTTGACAAACATTGTGTTGCATCACACCATCACAGTGGTGTAAAAAACTGCTTTACACTGTGAGTTTGTACTCCATTTCTGTTTTTAAATATAGCTGAGCTTTGCATTTAAATAGGAGAAACCAATACCCATTATTGTTGGAAATGACAAGAGTTAATTACTACTGTGGGTCCTATTAGACAGCAGTTAATCACTGCATCACATCACAACATCTAGAACATCAAAAATGCAGTATAATATACAGTTAATATTGGGCGAAAAAAAAAACCCTTGGTCTATGTGAGATTGTATCACACTGTTAAATCAACCATATCCACTGTGAGGTAATGAATGGTCAGATCTCTCAAAAGCAACCACAACGACATCAACAAATATTTGCTTGTGAATCTTTTGGTAAGAGCTAACCATGCATGTAGTTATGTTTTTAATTGCCTCAGTTTTTCATCTCTGTCATTTCTGCCTGATCCCCAACACAGGGAGTATATACACAGTATCTGTGAACTAGAGATGTCATCGTAAGCACTTTTGATAAGAACTACCTCCTTACAAAAAGAAACTTCCCCATTTTTAGCTGTGGTCTAAAAATTATTCCCAACAAGGACCCTGTTTCTGAAACATGCAGGAAAAGATAGTACGAGGGGTAAGTCAGCAGATGTGCTTGTTTGTAAATTGGGTGAACCAGCCCTAAAACTGCTGGCTCTCTCTTTTTTTCTTTTTTTTTAAAGAACACCCAGAAGCCAGTTGTGAGTGAGGTCATTCTTTTATGAATTTTTTAAATTGATATCCAGAAAAACTGAGGAAATCACATGATTACAAAACACGCCCCAAAAGTCCTGTTTCTGCCACACAGGTCATGCAGACTCACAGGAAAAGAGTAAGATAACCACTGGGTCAGCTAAATCTAAGGGAAGCATCAGACACTGCAGTTTTCAGTGAACCACTTAGCACAGACATCCTGGAATAGACTCTGTTTGACTTCTATTTTCACTGCCCTTTTGAAACATCATACATTTATTTCTATTACATATTTTCATAGTCAGGTAGATTTCAAAAAATCACATAATTATTTGGTTGCAGGGAGTCAAAGACAATTATTATAAATGTGTCATGTCAGCTTTCTTTGCAGGACTTGGAAAAGCACTTCATAGAAATGCTATTTACTCAAATACTGTACTAGGTACACATTGTAGGTAGTTGTGATAAACTCATAAAATATGAATAGTTATTGATTAATCTACTCAACAGTGTAAAGAAAAGCCCGGATGGGCCTTAACTTAACCAGCCACAACTAAAGCCTGGCTCACATCAATGAATTTTTGAAATATTCAGTTATAAAATATGTAATTACATCACTCAGTATTTTAAGTGCAGGTCTTGTCTTGTAATAAAGTATTTTTACTGCTGGATTAAAAGTTTTACTTATGTTCTTTCACTTTAACTGACCTAATATGACCCTTAGACATATCATATTGTCTTGGAAGTATAAGAAAAGAGCAACATAACTCTGGCACTAACTCTTTCAAAAAATCATTAAACAAAATAAAAACTTTATTATTACCTAAAATCTCCTCTTTATTCCATAACCTTATTGCCTAATGCCGCAAATCTCAAAAAATGCTGCCATAAAACCTGAATGATCTCAACCTAAATGATATAAAAAACATAGTGCCATTGTCTCAAGTTTGAAGTTGAGGCTGTTATGCCATAATGAGTAAAATCTTCCTCAGACATTTAAACTTTTTGTTGGCTGTTGACTTTTTAAGTGGTCTTTGGCAACTTTCAACTTTTTACAGTCTTGCATACAAGCAGGATTAACTCCAAATGCCAGTTTTCCTGCAACAAAATGGTTGTCATTCTCTTTTTGCTATTCATGTAGCAAAAAATACGATTCAGGGAGACAACATGTAATCTCCAAAACTCTGAGAAGCTGCTGACCTATTTATTAGTCAGTGAGTCACCACATCTGTTTTCCTGCTCTGGCTGCCGGACTTTCGACCCCAGGCTCCCCCTCCCTTCCAAAAGTTACAACATCCCCCAGCCTCGACAGAATACAGTTCCTGCACTGTACCCTGTTCACCCTGCTACATTATCGCAGACCCCTTGAAAACTCACCCTGAGTCCTTGGAAACAACGCTGGCTTCCATCATATTTCCACAAACTGAGTGTCCGACTGCTCTCTATCACTCTGTCTCTCTCTCAGCTCCATCAAAAAAAACTCCGCCTCCTCTCTGCCCCCCTTTTTCTTCCTCCTGTTGATCGGAGCAGTACTGAATAAGGAAAACTAAAAGGCAAAGGGAAAATATATTTCTCTGTGTCAGCCCTCCCCTCTGTTTCTGCCTCAACTTCCTGAGCTGATCGTGAGGCAGGAAGAGGCCGAACACTTTGGTCAGACTTCCCCCACTCCCCCTGTTGCTTTATGCAGTGCAGTTAATATATCACTCACTTTGTTTGACTGAATCCTGTGATCTTTGCTTATTCTAGTGTATTCAAATGAGATAACACATACCCACCTTTAAATGTTAAGTCTGTATATGTGGCCTAAATATTCAGCAGATGCTCTTTTAGCCTCCGCCTCTTCTTCTCTCTCCCCTCCCCTCTCCTGTAAAGATTTCCAGATGCTCCCCGTTCAAACTGTGGAATGTACAACCTCATGTTTCCCTTAAGCTTCACTCCTTTTAACCCCCCTCAATTCTTTTTTTTCCACTTCTCTCTCTACCTCCTCACTCACTCCTCCCCCTTCTTTGGTCACAATTCAAACTCATTGCTTTCAGTTGTCTCGTCTTCCCTTCTCCTTTCATTTGTAATTATGTTTTCAAGATCTGTATGATCACTCTTATGGCTGAGCTAATATATTGGAGTGCAGCTATATCTTGGTTTCCATTGTTTCTCAAACCATCTGTACTGAGCAGAATCACATTCACAATAAAAGACTGAATTCTTTTGAGTCTTTTGAGATTCTTTGAGGGCATGAAAATACTTGAAAGAAAATCTGAATATTTGCACAAAATATTCATGTTAATTAGCAACTCACATCAGTAAATTCCAAACACATTTACCAAAACATGATCTAATGTCTCTATTTGATTACTTCCATCCCTGTTTTATCAGATTGCTGTACATGTTGCATATTATTTCATAACTAAAGCTTTCAGAAACCAAAGAAATCCCCACTTTGTGAAACTTTCACATGCTAAGGTGTATGGACACGCATATGTGGTCATAGATACACCCATACACACCACACATGCTGTCACAATGCAGCCAAGCATGCTGACTTTGCATCTGCTTCCTGTGCAAACATGGGTGGTCATATGTGATGTGTTTTTTAATACTTTTCCTGTCTCTCTGCTGAATGTGAGAACTAAGTGTAAAGGTGCTTTTGTGCAAGTTATCACCAGCAGTGAGCAACCACTGGAGGGAGCTATGGTACAGATCATGACACATGATAGTTTGTGTAACATTAGCTTTGTGGTGGACTGAAAGAGAATGATAAAGCCTCTTACATACCCAGAAACATGGTTAGTGCTCTTCTAGGCATTGTTTCATCCATTCATAACCAGGAGGAAATTTGGGCTGTGAAAATATCTCTGTGGTCAGAGCTGTGCACAGACAGGTTCATTTAGACAGCCTTATCATACAAGTGTTGGTGAAATTGGTGCAGTCAAAACAATGACCCAATGAAGGTCTGATCCAACTAATAGCTGTAATCACTTATTTTGGACCTCTAGAGGGCAGTGACACTAGCTGAAAACACCACTACTGATCAATATGTCAGCATTTAGAGTTTATTTTGGTCATTATAAAATAACATACATTGATTTATATATTCATATGAATGTAACATTTTCTTTTCATACATAGATACAGAAAATGGCAAATAATTCAATACCACAGTTTGAAAACAACACAATCTGTAAATACATTGTCATATTGTGACACTACTGAGACTTTTCAGATTCTATTCAATACAGGCTTTTTTGTTGAATGTCTATGTAAACAGTTGAATATCTTATTTACTTTCCTTTAACCTCTGTTTTAGACCCTTTCGGTCAAATGTCAAATGTGACCTCTCCAAAAATCTCCACAGTACTTTTTCCTTTCTGTACAAGTACCTGTACAAAATTTAGTACCAACTTATTGGGAAGATTGAATTGTACCATTTTACTTGAGGCCAAGAAAATTAGTCATGACATTGTTACAAAAGCATTCAACTAAAGTTGCTAGCAAATGCTAACTGTTAACTGCTGCTAGCTACAGCTAGTCACTGTTAGCAAGTTAGCTTAGTTAGCTTCTGAGTTGGTGCTTCTGTTAACTGATAAAGATGATCATCAGAAACTTAAATGACAAATCCAAATTGAACAACTGTAGTTACAGTCAATAAATATCACATGACACTATTGTCATGTTCTAATGAAATCGAATGATAAAAAGTAGTGGAACCGTAACTGTATCTGCTTGCCTCCAACCACATACGACAGATAAATGTAATGTTAACTCATACAGCTAAGTCATTTAAGTTTGGCAGTTGGGCATGCTGTGATGACAGGTTATAATGTCTTGGTGCATGGGAAATTGTAATTAAAACAAAAATTACAACCAACATAAATTCCATAAACTACTACATAATCTTTGTGAAATGTCACTCTCATGTATAACCTTTTAAAAAAGTGTGTTCTGAGACTTTGAGGTGACAAGCTGCTGTGAAAATGAACTTTGCTTAAATCCTTCAAAGGGCAATTCATTTTGCATTAACAAGAAAGTCCAAAGTTTTAGTGTTCAAATGACATGAGCCATTTTAACATTAAATGTTCAGGCTTTATTGATCTTTTAACAATACTTTTTTGGGGTTTATTTCTTTTTTGCTAATAGTAACTAAAAAATAGGTTTGTGATATTTTTCTGTACAAACTTTTTTTTTGTTTGTTTTTTTGTCGGTATGATATCTCATCATTATGAAAATTGTATGGCATAATTACACAGGCAGATCATTGTGATTTTGAAATAAACTGCATGCTTTCACATAAAATTACATATGAAAAGTCTTATATTATAAATCTATGAAAGAGAGCATTTTGCATTCAAAATGAATTCATGAATGGAGTTTAACCTAAAACGTCTTAGCTATGGATGGTCCAGATAACTGTAAGTGAGCTGTACTTTTGCAGGATTGAGCTAAAGGACTTTTTATTTTAACAATGGTTTCAGAATAATTTTATATATTTATATATATATATTATAGAATTTTATACCAACTATGAAGACCCAATGGACTCATGTTCAAAATCAACATTCTAATGTGGATAATTCAGTTGTCAATACATGCTAAAAGGGTCCTCGTTCCTCACCAGCTCTTAGGAGAAATATGGCTGCTAAATGCTCCACTATGCTCACCATGCAGCTAGTCTCTAATTCTGTGTGTCTGCTGTTTGGTTCTGGGATGTTCACTGGGATTTTTAGAGCTTTTACGCTAAAAACAGTTGCTGTGGCTGTAAACAAGGAAGATGAGGACATCAGTTTCCCAGTTTGTAAAACCAGAACAGTGAGCTTGGAGATACATAAATGCTTTGTAGACATGGGCATACAAAGCATGTTAAGTGTTGATGTAACAGTCTAACGGGGGGTCTGGGAGCTTTTTCAATACACTTTTTAAATAGTAAAGACCTTTTCCTGTATTTTTGTGCTTTTCAATAGGTAGTTTGATAATTTTTTGTCTAGCTGGACTAGCAGGGAAACATAGTTAAAATATTGTGTGATTTCAAGAAGAGGAAAATGTTGGCCAAAGATCCCTTATTTGAACATAATAATATATCAAAAGTACAGAAACTGATTTAATGACTACTTTTAAGCCATATTTTAAAGTAGCACCCACTACATATTTGGATTAGACAATCACTTCATTCTTGTATGCAGATGCAAGTTCTGTCAAAAGAATTTCTTCAGTGTTATCTGGTCAATAAGTAAAGTGGAGAGGACAAAAGTAGCATAAGTGCCCCCATCCATTCTCCAGTGAACCACATTTATGTTCTAATCTATTCTACTTCTTTGAAGAATTAGCAGGAGCAACACTGCATGACAAAAGAAATCAATAACAGCCATCTGCAACATTTCATGAGAAGCAATAGTTTGAAACACAAAAGTGGCACAAGTTTAATGAGTGTGTTTCGACAAAGTAATCAAATAAACACGATAAAATTATGTAAGCCTTGCAGTACCACCCCTGTTTACACCCAAAAAATATTTTATTTCACGTTTGCTAACATGTCAAATAGCAAATAACTGAAAGATAATATTTTAAAAAGCCTAATACTACCATCACTTACTGCCCTGATATCTCCTCACTGTTGCTTTGATCAGTCCCCTGCATTCCAATTTGTTTCCCTACATATTCTGCTGTAAAACTTAGATGAATACCCAGATTTAATTTCAGATAAATTAACAATTTCCTATAAATTTTGAAGTGACAGTGTGTGACCCAGCTTGGCTCAGCTACCTGGCATCCAGGCGTCAATGACAAGCTAACGTTAGCAGCACACTTGTGTGTATGTGCTGTGTTGGATCCATCTTAGTGCAAAGTGTCAAATTAAATGTTGTATATTATTTCATTAATCTGGAATAGTATTATTACAAGAATTTGGATAGTGCAGCATAGGTCAACATATGGCCATATTATAACAGTTAGCTCAGCAGGTTTGTTGATCTAATCCATTCAGTTGATGTCCTATATCTCTCTAGACTTTTCTGTTGGATGTCCGCTTCACTTGGCAAGCCCACTGCACTTGCTGTGAAAATGTGATTTGTGGTATTTGTGTCAGTTACAGGCCACCATATGCTGTGCCAGACGCGTACTGTGGTGCTAGTGCATACGTTTCTAACCAGTACTTTATCTTTTATCTCCTTTCTGAACACAGCCACACTTCTCTGGTTTAGCTGTTAAAGAGACTGAGCATTTGGTTCGGTTGATTCATTTGTTTACCAGAAACTGGCTGTGGGATTTGACTGCCTTACAAAATTCTTTACTGATGACAAAAACTGTGGAGCAGTGAATGAGTGGAGCAGCTGCGTGTTTATACAGGAGGTTTTTTTCCTGATGGAGATAGACACGACTAAAGGAGATAATAAAACTGAGGCCATGTACTGTGCCATTTACATATGCATGTGAAATAGTAACATATATATACCTTATTACATAGACTTTTTCCTGCTCATATACAAAAGCTAATGTGTATTCCATAGTTGAATCTACATTTAATCTCAATCTTATTTGATATCTTGATTTTTACATTGAAGATAGGGGAGTGCTCAGACTACTATTTATACAGGAAATGGAAACCTAGATTTAAAGCACACAAATTTCAAGAGAGACTATAAAAATAAACAACATTGTCTATATCTATGCTAGCAATTCTGACATAACAACCCTATAGAGCTCAAAGCTAATGTGAGCATGCTAACATGCTCACATTGATAATGCAAACATGTTGGTGTTTTGGCAGTTATAAAGTTTACCATGTTAACCATGTTAGTTTATCATATTAGTAGATAAAACTGCTTATCAGAACTAGAAACAAACACACTTGAGGATATGTTGGAACAAAAGCATTAAGCAAATTGAAATTTCTTCCTGCTCATGGTGCTTAAGGAAATATCAAGAGACAAGGACTAGTATTGTTTATACAAAATTAAATCACATCTCCAAAAATAGTGTTTGTCTATTAAAACAATGGACCATTCAGCATTGTTGTCCTTAGAGGCATGTTAGTAAAGTAACGAAAAGCTTGGTTACAGTAATTTGTTGGTCCAGTGCCCGGTTCTCTCTGCATTTTAAAGCTCGGCTGGACTCAGAGTGCTTGTGGTACAAGGTACTTTACTCAGTTTCATTTTCTACTGCAACTGGTTCTCCCCATGTAGGCGGCATTCTCTAGCTAATTATCACAGTGTCATTGGGTGAAACTGCTTTGAAATCAAATTCAACACGACACAAACACACAGGAACAATGGAGGCTATCCTTTCCCTCTCAAATCCTTCCATTGGCAGTCAAACAGAAGGATGCAGTCTGCACTTTGTGAAATGGCCACAGCATGATTTTGCAGGCCACCATTTTCAAAATCCTGAATCTTGTAAATAAAACTGGCCAGTTCATTTTGGGGTAAATATGTGGGATATGTAAGCAGCAAAATAGTACTGTCTCCTAACATTTGACAATAAAAAGACAAAAAGAATTGTGCTAAATAGAATAACAGTCGAGCCATACGGTGCAGTGGAAATAAAGCGTAAAACCTGAGCTTTAGTAAAAAAACTGTCAACTGTGACATTTTCAAAATAAACAAACAAACGTGTTGAGTTGTGATGTAATTTGATGACATATGATTTGCCTCCACCACCCAAAACCATTACAAATCCCTGTTAAACAATAAATCTAGCTTATGATGTGACAGCACTATAGTCAATGTTTGGTTAGATTTAGGAACAAAAACAACCTGATGACGGAAATATTATGGCTTAAACTAAAATAAGTCCCTGTAAATTAGTTTTGAAAAACATCACAGTTTGGTTTCAATGAGCTCTTGATAAAGGTTAGGGAGGCTTCATCGTCATGGTAACAGTAATAACCATGTGTTCTAGGTTAGGGGCAACTGTGCTCATGATTAAAATAAAAAAACAACAACTTTCAGCAGGACACAGAAAACAAACACATGATCTCTTGAGTTAAAGTTCAGTGTTTTGCTAAACCACCCATCCAATCAGATTGTTTCCCTCTGTGGACTGTGCACCTTCTATAACAACACCACCTGCCTCAAGGCTATCAATTATTACAGCCACAGGAGACTTTTTTATGCTGTCCTTCTTCTATGGAGGACAGTTTGTGTATGAGAGGTAAAAAGCCAAATACAGTGGCATTGTGAGGATAGGATAGAGGGGGAGGGAAGATACAAAGCAACCACAGTCAACTGCAGTTAGCATTTTGTCTCAAGAATCAAAGTTCCTTTCCCTTATCCATGACCTTATCATAGCCACAACCAGCAGTTTTGGTTTAAGTTCAAAGCACCTTGTCAAACTTTAACTGTGGCAGATCGGGAACAAGATTTGCAGGAACACATGGAGGTCTCTGGATTATCTAGGGGTGTCTTTGGTGCTTTTAAGATACAGTCAATCTGAGCTTTTTGAATCATTGCTGTCTGAACTGCAATGATTCAAAGCTATCATCTTCATCTTTAGCTTTCTCTAAAGGTGAAAGTGCAGCAGCTCAGCTCCAAGCTCCTCTTATAACACTAAATCAGAAATGTAGTGGCGTCTATACATAGGTTTACAGTCTATATCACTTCTGGAGAGGCAATTCAATTATTTTTCTACCTAAAAATAACCACATATATTTCTATATCACTGCACATCTTGCAAAGCAAAACTGCAGGCAGTCTGCATCATGTGTGGTATTTACAACAAAAACCTATGTAACCTGGTTAAAGAAGACACAAACATGAGAAGGGTCACTGTCTGAAGAGCAAACAATGGGAGCAAATGTCCCTCAAAGAGGCACTTTTTTAACTAGTCAAAAAAAAACAAACAAACCACTGACTGACATAACATTATGAGTTTTCAAAGGTAAAGTATGTTTAGTGTCGGAAACATTACAATATTTTCTTCTCGTTGTAAAGTAGAATTGTGAAGCTACCCAGTTTGGAAATACCCGTGTAAATACACATTGCTTGAATCTCTGGATAAAAAGCCAAAGCTTGAGGCCTTTTAGATTATGCTCAAACTTTTACCTTTACTGTTAAATAAGAACTCAGAAACAGGATGAAAATAAGTATTGGCTTGAACTAAATTACTGTGAAACTTCATGTTCCAACAGATGTTGCTCTTATGAAACTCATCATGCCCAACTGTCCACTGTAGATGCACCAGGCTGTGCATGCTGGAAAAAAGCAACAGACTTTCAAGCAAATTTACTGTTTGACACTGTATTTTTTCCCTGTATTGACTGAGATCTTTCTGTCTCTGCCTGCTTCTCCCTGCCTCCTCTCCATCTCTCTCCTTTACACACACACACACAAACACACACACTCACAGAGTCAACAGTACTTGGGTGCACACGGTGAACAAGCATAATAAAGGGGAGTGTGAGTCAGTCTTTGTCTCTGTCAATCATACAAAACATCATGGGAACGACTGGCCCAATTTTAACAAGCCTGTGGTGAATGGTAAAGCTTGCAGTCAAAACCCTGGAGGTTTAGAAAGCCAATACAATCTTCTTGGTATTTTCCTGTGTTTAGATCAATTTCATATGACTCATTGTTATGCACCTTGACTTAACATTTTTGCACAGTGAAAAACATATGTTACCTTTGCTGTCATGTAACTGTCCAATGCCAGGGCTTTAATGGAGCCTAATGTTTCTTGCAGGGATATTTGATTCAAGTGGAGGCTTTGGTGTACTGATTTTTAAATGTCCTCATTTTTTCCTTCATATATCATTTAAATAGGGCTGAAAATAAGGATTCCTCAGTTTTGAGTTCTGAAAGGCAGCTGCATCCTCATCACCAGCATTTTATAATCATTAAAGTCTGCTGAAGATTTGTTTTTTGCTTGTTTTTTTCCCTGTTGGTTTGTTTGTATCGAAGCCAGCAGGAAGGAAAGGTTCAGCCTTGTTGCAGGTGTGGATCAAATAATGCCAACAAGTGGCCATATTATGTTTTGGTTCACGAGTCTGAAACCAAGAGACATTAAAACAAATTCTACATCCACTTCAGTCCAGTATTCTGATAATAAATACTCTAATTTTAATTTTATAAATTTGCAAAACTACACCTAATGTGGACCATGAAACATATGATCAAGGGAGAAAAAAACATTTTTTGATAGTACATGGTTAATTAAATAAAATGCTAGAAGTCTTGATCACATTGTGTAATTGTAACCAAATGTATAACACACAAGAATAGTGAAACCATAAGCAATCCTGCATATAAATAAAAGATTAATAATAAACAACAGGTCTCATATATTCTTCATATGATTTCCATAAAATAAACAAAAAATAATATTTACCTACAGCCAACAGATATGTCAAATATATCTGTAACAATGTATATTTTGAATAAAGGCAGTATACTGGCCAACATTACCTTATTACTTTTTATCTAATGGTTTTTAAGTAAAAGTTAGCAAGAAATTGCAGTAAAGAAATGACACTTCTGGAGCTCCCATCACCTGATCATACACAGCAGATGGAGCTAACCAGTTGTCATGGAAATGTGAATGTTCAGTATCATAATCAGATTTTTTGAAACCCTTATATATTGATATTGGTATCTACCTCATTAATCCAATATCAGTTGAGCTATGATTGTGGTACACATGGTCCTATTCAGATGCAGATTAGAATTTTCTAAATATTGTTTTCTGTTACGAAAATTAATCAATTTGCAGGATTGTTCAGCCTTGGCAGAGGTATACAGTCTATTATGCAGTGTTTACTGCTCCATTTCAGTGAATTCCCATAAGATCAAACTCCCAATGTGTCAATCAAAAAATGTGGGCAGCACTGTGACATCTTCTTCCTTCGATTTTTTTTTTCATTTGGATCAAGTTTGTGTTTCTGTAGGTGGCACTTGTTTTTTCTGCCCAAACATGGTGGCTGCTGCATCTGTTACTGCTTAGGATAACTACTGTGTTCCTCATTTTATGTTTCTGTGACACAAAAAGGGAACAAGGAAGACATCATGGTCTGTACACCGGAATATTTCATTCTCAAAGCATTTGGTAAAGCAAATTTAAAAGCAAGCAGTTATATCATTCAGAGAGAAAGGAACAAAAAAGTGCATATAATTAATACCACTGATCATTACATTACAGTCTATTAATGACAACACAGCTGTTAATGTTCAAATGGTGGTGCAGCTGATGATGATGCTTTTAAATTGCACTTTACAGTATGTGAGTATCCATTGTTGCTTTTCTTTCTCTGTCTCTCTCACTCTCCCTGCCGCCTCCACAGTGATGCGTGTTGCATTAACACTAAGGTGAAGAGTGGGAGGTAGAGGGCAAACTGAGAGGGCTACAAGAGGGATGGAGAGAGAGCCAGAGAAGAAAAGAGTGTGTGGGAGACTGAAACATTGATATTTGAGATAGATAGATAGATAGATAGATAGATAGATAGATAGATAGATAGATAGATAGATAGATAGATAGATAGAT
>JAPZDV010000007.1:22888899-22908564 GCA_029814665.1 Acanthurus lineatus
AGATAGATAGATAGATAGATAGATAGATAGATAGATAGATAGATAGATAGATAGATAGATAGATAGATATTTGGATATGTTCTCTCTTTATGCTGCTTCTCCTTCGTTACCTCATTTCTAAAATGTCTGATGGTGATGATTTCCCTTGGGTAACCTACTCAGGTCAAACTAAATCTAGAGGAGAATGAGAGAAGGAGGAGATAGAAAGATAGAAAGATATATAGCAGTACAGAGAGATGACAAATGAGGGATGAGAGAAGAGATAGAGATGGAAAAGGAAAAGGAGAGGAAAGAGAGGCAGCTGGAGAGGAGAAGTTGGTCTCTTTGCAGCTCCAAAGCTCTTAAAGCCCTGAAGCTGTGTGGAGTGGAAATGGGAGGGAGAGAGAGAGATGGAGGAAGAGAAGGATAGAGCAAGAGGTAAAGGGAGGCTGAATTGAGGAGAAGAAAAGCTAGAAAGGAGAGAGAGTGAAAGGGAGAGGAGGAGGAGGATTTGCGTTGGTGTGCTGGTTGGCAGAGAGAGCGCTTGTCAAAAAAACCTTCCTCTGACAGAAGGCATGATTCACAGCAGAGAGAGAGGGAGAGGAGAGAGAGAGAAAGGTTTAGAGAGAGAGGGAGACAAGCACCAGGAAAAGAGAAAAACAGCAGAGATAAAGAGAGAGAGAGAGAGAAACAACGGGGCAGAGATGCCGGTAAGAAAAACAAATGAGGATGCTGATTTCAGGCAGAATGACAAGACATTACCGGGATGGGACTGAGATCGACGGACTGGATTGACTGATGCCTTTTAATGACTGTGACCATGTTGATAAGGTTCTGGCTTTTTCTGTTAATCGAGAGAAAATAGAGCAGGTGGTGGCAGCAATGATGAAAGAGGGAAGGAGAGAGGGAGAGAGGGTGTTCAAGAACGAAGGCACACTGAATAGATAGAGATAGAGATACAGAGACCAGGAATTGTTCTCAACTATCAATGGGCTCCTTTGATGCTGCTTAACTAATTAGTGAGAAGGACGTTGCTAGTACATGTGATTTAAACATTCTGACTCCTTAATATTGCATTTCAGATAAATAAGTAGATATGGATAGTGAAGAACCTCTGTAGAAAGCTATCTAAGGATGTTTATTTGGTATGTGCATTTCAATCTGTTATTTTCCTTTTTGAGATTAACAAGTCTGAATAGAGTTTTTGAAAACAGTAAAAGATGATTAACTCTTTACTTTTTTCCCTCTCTTAGCTGGTTCAAGTGTGGTGAGAGTTACTGTCATTCGGAGGTTCAGTACGATTGCTGGAGGTGGTCAAGATTTTATTTCAGAAGTCTTTGTTGTTGATATAGTGGACTCCTTGTAAGCTAAAAGCATATAAAAAATTGTTCTTGTTACCCACAAATTTAGCAGACTAGCTGCTGTAGTTGAATGAGTTTGGTACATTCAAAGAAAGAATGTCAACATCAAACCAAAAATTTCTCAATTTCAGACTCTGGCACGTTGAAAAATTCTTCTTCTGATTTCTGTGATAATGGTGGACAGAACAGCTTTAAAGGAATATTGACGTCATCTTGACTTTATTTTTGGCACCAAATTTGCATGGGGATTTAAGGCTTCTTGGTGCAGGCTGTCGCATTATCATCTCTCCAACTTTAAAATGCTTTGCCGAGTTATTTGAGGTTTTTATCTTTTGTTGTTCTTGGCTATTAACAGTTTTTTACCCTTTTGGTGTCAGAACTCTTAGCACACATTAGGTTTTTAGACATAACTTCTACAAAATTGACCAAAGTCAGAATAGGTTTTATTATTTGGTTTGGTGCTAACACTATTCATTCATCCAAAGCGAAAAGAGTACACATTGAGTTAATTTGACATTTTTATCATTTGTATTCTTAACTGTATAGAGTTTGTCAGCGTTCCATTCTACCAACGCACCGATTTCTGTTCTCATATTAACACTTTAAAGTTTACATGCTAATGTAGACTCGTTAAATAATATTATCATTTCACTCTTTGAGATCCACATATGCCAGCCTTCACATTGGCAGAAATTGATTCACAGCACAGCACTTATTACACAATATGTCTCTTTTATTTCCTTCTTTAATAACAGTGTTGACAAAAACAAATGAGCTCATTTTTTGTTCAATCAAAATTATGACTTTGGCTTTAATCTATGCCAAATTAATTATAGCACACAATTCCAACTTTATCAGTTACATTATGACAAGTAATGTAGCATTTAATAGGCAATTTTTTTCGAGAGTCTTCTGCTTAAATTGGCTATATTACTGCATCACTTCCTGCAAACTTTACACAGAACAATCAGGGCAAACCGGTACCTTTTAACCCAATATGTCCTGGTCTAGTTTAACTAAAAACATTCAATCCATCAGCATGTTAATGTGTCTTACACAATCAGTTCTGTTTTTAACGAATACTTAATTGTCTTGAAAATACCAAAACACTGTACCCATCAGCAGGTTAGCAAACATTCATTACCTAGCCTGCTTGGGACCTGTTGCTACTAATTTTGCAGTGGTAGTGCTCTGTGACAAAAAAACACAGCAGAACTCTCCAAAAGTACATTCAAGGTTTTAGTTGTTGTTGTTTTGCCTTTAACTGACTGATGGTATGTTACTTGCTTTAAGGCTTTTATGCTTTGTTCTCAAAAGTATGTATGTTTTTTTTTTTTTTACCATTTAGGCGGCTAAGAGTATTTGAGTATGTTTTAATATATTTCATTTTCATGAGGCTATTCCAGTTAGGCTTTCAATATCTATCTTAAAGTTTGAACTGTCTAAGGGATTAACTAAATAGAGTTTGTAAAAAAACGTAGCCTACATTTAAGGTTTTAAATGTTGACTTGAGTGGTCTACAGCTAAGTATAATCTGGGCCACAGTTTATAACTCTGTGCTCAGCCTGTCTCTGACAGAAAAGCAAACAGGGTATTTATTCATACTCCAGGTTTTGAGGTGATGGCTTTGCTTCCCAATTACAAAAACTGAGTACATTTTGAGAAGCCAGTGAAAAAGAAAATTTAAAAAAAAGACAACTTTCAAAGTCCATGAGGCTCTCCTCTTATCTGCCTGCACAGGACTTTTCTTTTCAGCATTGTGTGTAACCTACTACTGATAGATGGAGGTCACTGGGCTGGTGCTGTTTGATCTGTGAGCATCATTTAACATAAGTGATTCTTACCCTCTAATCAATAGGCTGAGGAAATGGTCTACTACTTTTTGGATAGCTGTGGACTACCTCTCCTATCAGTGATTTGATAAGTGCTTTGCAGGCCCACATTTCAAGCTTGTAGCACTGGCTTCCTGTTTAAAAAATGTAAGTCTCAAATCTGAGATAACTCTAATGACACCATCACCATGAGTTATTTTGTCTATTTAGAAAGCTCCATAAGAGCCACAGAGGACATTAAACAGCTGTTTTTGCAGATGGTGTATTACTTTCTCATGACAGGTACACTGAGGTTCTTGTTTAAAATTGAAAGAGTGCCCTTTAATTTGACATGCAAGGATATCAATAGTTATTAACCAGTACATTAACATTATATCTAATATCTTAAAGTGCTAATATCTGCTCACGTTTATATTTATGGAAAGACTTTTTTCAAGCTGTCTTCTGTTCAAATCTTTTGTTGTTTGCTTTTTTTCCCCACAGAGAGACGACAGTAATCAGCAAACACAGGCAGAATGCAAAGAGAAGCTTTAACTGGATTCAATCCTTCATCCACTGTGCTCGGTCTGTCTGTCGCTTTGCCTGACTGACTAATGCTCCACTGGATAAAGACTTAATTGGCTCTGAACAGACAGCCAGAACAATACACATCCCGAATAAATACAAATGCAGTCATGCTGTGAAGAGAGTGGGAGAGAAGATGAGCTAAGAACAGTAACCCTTTGGACATAAAAAATGGACATATTTGTTTTTTTTTATTTTCATGTTTTTCTTCAAAATCTCGGAATATTTCTCAAAGTAGGATTCAGTTTTTATTTTTATTTGGATGTTATGTTGTTTACATCGATTTTATGCCACGGAGATTTAGACAGACTGAATTTTTTGCAGCAGTGCCATACTTCAATCACAGGACCGCCCTGTCTTGTCTTTAAAACAGAAGGATTATAAACTCAGTGTTTTACCAGGGAGAAAAAGCAAAAGTTCTTAGGTTTATGTCTGTCCATTTTTTTTTATTTTGCTGTGGCCCTGTCAAAGCCAGCAGCCATGCATCTTGCACATTCTGAGAGCAGTTTTTTTCAGATTTAGTGAAATTTACGAATTCACAATTCACTCTTCAAACTTCACACGTGTCTCCCACCAACCCCTCCCACCATCAGCCATCCGAACAAACATGGGCAAGCCTCTCAGCCGTCCTGGGTGTTTTAGGAAGAGCTCTTGTTGCCTGGAAAAACATGGAGCTGGGGATGGGGGAGTGGGAGGGAGAGCTGGTGGAATGGATGGGGGATACGGAGATGGCTATGTACCCCAACGATCCATCTATGATACCATGTGCATCAATCAACAGATTGACAGCCATCACCATCACCCTGGGTCTATAAGGCGAGACTGTGGAGGTGAGGGGAGCTTTAGCTACTCTACTAGCGGCTCACTGAGAGTTAGCAGGTCTCCTGCAGACATGTTTGATCCACAGCCCCGTTCTTTGACACCAAACCCTTCATTTGTGCGAAGACTGGATGAAAGAGCCATCTATGATTCATTAAAGCTTGAGGGACAGGATGCTGATGGTGGAGGCTGCCACTCTCCAGGACGATACACCCGATCAGTTTCCCCCTCTGTTTCTTCATTCTCAGCACCAGGAGTGTCCTCTTCTTCATCCAAAAAACATCATCATCACCACCAACATCACCATGGAGACAGCACAAAGAGCAGAGATGGCAGACATTCCTGGAAAGTCTTGACACCACCAAAACACCTGGAGTGTCTGGAGCTTACTACAACTGAAATGATGGACAGAGGAGGTGGATACCTAAACCCAGGGCACTACCCTCCGCCTGGGGGCCAGTCCTCCTCTCTTACCTCCCCCCTCATTTCCCCCTTCTCTGGCTCACCTCTCTCTTCAGGTTACCATACTCCAGTATTCTTCTCCCCTGCCAAACCTCGTCCCAGTCAGACTCAGAGTTTGCGATGTTCCCCTCCCCATGTCATCCAGCCAAGGCATTACTCCCAAACTCAGAGCCTCAGGCTGTCACCACCCCATGAGCTTCGACGATCCCCTTACCGTGCCCCACTGGTCCAACTGTCTGCTCACGACCTCGAGCAGGACCTGAGGGAACGAGGAGGAGGATGGGGCCGGAGTGAGCGAGAAAGAGAGTGGGAAAGGGAGAGAGAAAGGGAGATGGAAAGAGGGTGGGCCCAGCGAGAGTGGGAAAGAGAGAGGGAGAGGGGGAGGCTGGAAAGGGAGAGGGCGAGGGAAAGGGAGAGGAGGGAAACATCTACTTTTGGGACCTTTGGATATGGTCGACCAGTTCCTCTGCGTTCAGAAAGAGACTCAGTGTTTTTAGAGCCGGACCAGGTTCTAGACACAACACCCCTGTTGCTCCCACAGCCTTCACCTTCACCCTCCCCCAATGCTGCCCCCAGAATGGGTACCGGTGCTGTGGGTAGAAACAGAGCTGGATCAAAGGTTGGCCCTGAAGGTGTAGGTGGGAGTATGATTTCTAAATATGACAATGGGAGTGTGGGTTTGGTGTTAATTGATAGCAAATCTGGGTGTGGGCCAAGGCTAGTAAGTGAAGTTGGAGTTGGAAACATGTCAGAGGTTGAAATCAGGACTGGAATACAAGAACTTCATAGAGCAGAAAGCTGGAATAAAAGTGACAATGGATCCAGAGCTAGCATTAAAAATGGGTGTGATACAAGAATGGCCTCTCAGGTGAAAACAAGACCAGGGGGACGGGATTTAGAGGGAAAAGTGCAGTCCGGGTTGGAGATAGATAACATGGCTCCACATGTTAGCAAAGGGGGACATAGAGGAGGGCCAAGGAATGGAGAAAAAACTGAAAGGGTTGTGGCTAAACCAGAACATGTTTCTGAGAATATACCCTCAACTGTGACTGACACTGAGAACATGGTTGAGCCTAGAGATAAAGATGAGATTGGAACAGAATCTGGTCCAGAGATTGGGCCAGAAACTCAGATGGTGGTTGAGGCTAAAGCTAGAGTAAAGCATATGGAGAAGGACATCGAAACAGAGGCTTTGGGTGTAGCTAAAGAAATTAATGGGAAAGGTTCAGCAGTAGAATTGAGAGAAGAAACCAAAGTTGAGACAGAAGTTAAGACTGTTCCCATATCTGAGCCCGAGGCAATACCAGGAGCTGGGGTTGGTAATGACACAGGAGCTAAGAGTGTCACTGAGACTGAAAATGTCAGTGAAAACCAGAACAGCAGAGAGACAACGGACAAAGCTCAGACATCTGAAGATAAAACTGATGATGTTCTTGCAGATCAGACGGACAAAAAGACATTGGAAATTGATTTAATTGAATCTAGCCATGTAGACAAAAGTTCTAGATCCCAGAAGTCCAAAACATCCAAGTCCAGGAGTTCCAGGACTCGACCTGGCACAGCCACAGGGCTCCGACCAGGTGTGGTCAGCCCTCGACTGAGCAAGGGGCTTGGGGACCTGCAGTCAACAGGTCCTGCAGAGGGCATTGAGTCCACCTGGCCTCGTCGAATCATTGTCAGAAAAAGGACTGTTCGACAGGGTGGGGCAGTCCACAATCTCCCTATTCTCCCCCCTCTCCCCTCTGTCCTCTCAGCATTGGAGAAAAGGCGGCCACTTGCCCACCTCCACTCCCGCATGGGCCACTTCTCTGAGAACCCACTGACAAACATAACCAATTCTATGAGTATTGTAGGACGATGCTCACTTAAAGAGCCTTCCCATGTAGAACCAGGACAGGGGGGCAATTTGGTTGGCAGGGCTTCCCTCAAGGAACAGAACTTGGAACACTGGAGGGTCTCCAGAGAGCAAGAAGAACCCAGGAGATCTAGGAGCAAGGAGAAACAAGGAGAGCAGAGTAAGGAGAAGACTGAGAGGGAAGTGAAGAAGGGAAAAGAAGAGAAGAGAGAAAAGGAGAGAAAGGACGGGAAAGATAAAAGGGAGGAGCGAGTTGGTAAGGAGGTTGCTATAAGTGAGGGCCTGGTGGAGGAAACAAAACAAGGAAAATCAGAAAGGAATGATCAAGATGATATAAACAATAAAGAAGATATGAAAAAGGAAAAGGATGTGGAAATTAAGTCTGAAAAGGTAGAGAATATTGGAATAAAGATTAAGGATGAAATACCAGAGATACATGGACAAGAACGGGATGATATGGTGGCAAAAGTAAAGACAGAAGAAGGTGAGGTGGAGGGAGGAGAGGGAGGCACATCTGGAGAGGAAGGCGAAATGGAGAGTTGGGATGCTGTTCTTGAGATGGTCACCACATTGTGGGATGATGGCTGGGAGAAAGGGGGAGCGGGAGGAGGAGGTGATACAGATTCCCTCTCAGGCTCCTTACAACGCTGGCCTCTTCTTCGGCCACCAGTTGGCTTTGGGGGCTCCCACCCCCCCTCTTCTGCAGCCTCAGAGCTCAGCCTGACAGAGTTAGAAAGGAGAGCCAGGGAGCTTGACTCTGACCTGGAGCACCTAGACCTGTCTCAGCCCCACAGAGACTCACAGGATTTATATCAAACCATGCTGGAGCCACAGAGGGAGCGAGGAGACATGTACCAAACACACCCTGGGCCACAGAGAGAGAAAGGCGCTCTCCTGACAGGTACATAATGGTTCTTTTTTGTATGTTTGTGTTTATTCTTCATATATTTGTACTATTAAGGCTCCTGGAGTAATATACTGGATATGGAAAATTCAATTGACACCAAGATTAAGGGGTGTATAGATCAGTGATAAGTTGTTGTGTATATGATTTTTCAGCCTTAATAAAACAGTTGAGTGGTGTCTACAGTTTTGGAAGAGCTTTTTCATGCAAAAAAATCTCCTGATTATGTCGTAATGGTGTCATTTTGGTTATCTTCACTTTGGCTTGGAGACTTTAAATTTACAATAGAAGCCTTGCATTACAAACTGGGAATGTACTTTTAACTCCTTTACACTTAGTATTTAAATGAGTTTTGTTATATAATCACATAGTACTTGACTGTATGAAAGGAAAAGTGCAAGTGTACCCAAGATACAGTAAGAACAGACTGCCATCAAATCAGCCAAACCATGTCTGGTGGAGGTCAAGGAGGCTTAAAAAACGCAAAAGTCTAAAAACAATTTTTCTTTCCATATACAACAATTACACAAGTCGAAGAGATAAAAACCAATGGCAGTCGTCTGCATTTGTAAGTTTGAAACTCAAATCTATAATCGTGCTGCTTTTGCAGCTACCAAACATGAACAGTAGAGACAGAAAGGGGATGATAGCAGATGTCTGTTTTTACAAGGCATGACTGAGCTCAAGTGGCCCTGCTTTATTGACTGGCTTACTGTGTCTTGTTCTCAGGTGTCATATGCAAGAACAGACTTTCCAGTGATCATGGCAACAGTAATTGTCCCAAAATACAGTCCGTAATTATATTTGACATTACCGGTTACTTGTTATTACTTTCATGGCATCTGAAGGTAGCAGTGGCCTGAACAGGTAGTATGAGGTGGATTGTAAATGCAATAATAAATGAATATATAAATAAAGTAAAATTAATTTATGCACAAACAACTGCCGTGTCCCCTCAGTGTCCCCTCCCATGAGGGGGGGACACTGACTGTGCTATGTGTCCTAATGGACCTCTGGACAGTGGTGGCACTGACCACAGCTGAAATAAAAGCAGCTGCATAAAAGACATTCTCCTCAGCTTTCGTCTTTTAGAAAAGAAGAAGTATGTGTACAGAGCGATTTGATCTTAATCAGATCTCGGTGTGGACACTTTTGACAAATACTTATTTCCATTGTACATGTAATCACGCAAAAAATCAGATCTACATACAACCCCAGATATGAAACACGGTTTGATGCAAACTGTAAAAAAAGTGTTTGTTGCATCATGGAAACAGTGCAGAGTTTTTGGAGGTTGACCCATAATTTTAGGAGTTGCTCTGTGTTTTTTGTGGCTGTCTAAAAGTTTGATTATGATATTTACTTAATTTTTTTCATTTATAAATTCATCAAAATAACAGGTAGTCAATTAATACCAGCAAAGTGCAGCTGTTCTTTGTTCTGAACTGTTGTATTAATCGCCCGCCAAGCAGAGACTTGGTATTCCAGTATTCTCTCCTCATTAGTGTCAGGACAGTGATGAAATGTGATTTGAGAAGGGAGTAATGAGACAGGTAATGGAAAACCTTTTACAAAATCACCCAAAGCAGATTTTTTGAAACTCAGCAAAATACTATTTAACTACTGACCAACAAACAAACAAACAAACAAACATACAGCAAAAAAAATCTCAATTACTTTAAACAAGCCACTCCTTTCCTGGTTCTTTATAAGGCAAAGTTTTTAAAATATTATCTTAAATTTCAGCATTTCTGTCTCCTTACAGTCACAGCTCATTGTAGTTTTGAGCCATATTTTATACAGAGATCACAATGAATAAAATCCTGGTCTAATAAAGACACAATATATATGATACATATATAACTTTCAGAAAGTTAAATGGGTATAATTAAATATTTCAATAACATCTTGGGCCTTTCAGATAGTTCATGGATCATTTCAACCTCGAGAAAGATACTTTTCAATAATAAGGCCCAGGTAAGGACTGATACTGGCTTACCAAAATTGGTTATAAATACACAACTGATATCTATCTGTAAGAGGCCATTACCAGTTGAAGTTGTTTCACTTGAATGTTTGTAGTGTGGTTTGCTAACGGGTACAAAATAAGCACAACACAGTTCAGTTGTAAACTATGTGCAGGTTGTATAGAAAGTAGAATTTGGATGTTTGGCATTCAAGCTCTGACCTCCTCACTTCACTGAAGGAAACAGAAGCTTGGCCCAGCACAGTAGGGAGCAGGGATGCGAGTGACAGTCTTTCTCCTCCAGAAAGACAGACAAAGACTCTGATCAGACAGAGGTTGCACAACTTAAGACTCACTGCACTGCCTTCTCCGTTCCAGTCTTTTTTTATTGTTGCTTAGCAACCACCATATCACTTGTCTTTACCCCAAGCATTATGTTGCTATGAAGTAAACTTACATCTGTGCATTTTATTAAATATATTTGTGTGACTGAAAGACCACATCGAAGCGTTTGCTGATCAGTTGGACTTACAAATGCGGCTCCCAGAATAAGTCGAAGAAGTAACTTAGGAAAGGTGAAGATAAGGATGCATAAGCTGTGCACAAAATACTTACAACTTGTTGAAGATAAATGAAAATTGACACCACTCACTGCAAATACAACATTCTGTGGAATTTGATCTTTAGACCCTATAAGTCAATTTTAGGGTGAAGCTGGAAATTTCAAATGCTGAATAAAGAGTAGTAACAGAAGCAACTGATCCTGTAACAAAAAAATAAATGGCAAGTTTTAGAGCTGGTTTAAATTAAAGCTTTCCTCCTTGTTTGTCACGTTTCTGTGGCGTGGTGGGTTCTGTTCCTTGTCTTCTTGGATCTACATGTTCCCTACACATTAACATGAAAAAGCATTTGTTGGCTCAAATATGTACTGACCAAGCTATTTTCACAGAAGCCTATTGTGTGTGGCTGTCACTTTTTTATTCCTGCAGAAAGGTCTCAGCTCAAAACATGAACAAATGTCACAACATCCACTGGACGATGACAGACACTGATCCACTGACTGTGATCAGATATCAAAAGGCTCGACGTGTTGGGGAATGAATAGTGTCACGTATTGATGGTATCTCACTTTTAATTTCCAGGAGTGGGGTGCAGATCCCAGGTCAGTTTGGAGCTTAGTGCTATGGCCTCACCAGCTACAGACACAGACAGATCTTCTGTTGACTGGTCGACCAAATCTACAGGGACTTCCACTGTTGGCACAAGGTAATTCCAAGAAAATGTTATTGTGAGCACTGTCTCAAAATTTCTCCTCTACAAGTTGACATACAACCCGGATGACTGCAGATTTTGTACAATGCATAAACATATACCAGCCTTATGAGTCATGATATCTGACTTCTTTAATTTTTTCTTTGGCTGCTGAGGTTACTGTTATTTATATGGATCATGGCACATCTAGCACTTTATGTTTCTAAGAATTTCAAAGATGGCATAAACAACAAGGTAAAATTTTTGAAAGTCATTTTTTCTTTTATTTCCTCCTTTTCTTTTTAGATTTTTTTTATACAAACTCACAGAGCAATGGAGTATATCAGCCCCTGTTTTTGATTTGCTGCTGTGTATTGTGCAGTGTGATGTCAATATTTCTTGCAGTTTAAAATGGTTCATGCTTGGACTCTCCATGTGAGTGAGCGCACTTTAAATGCACAAAACTTCTTGAGAGTGATCCATGAGTGATATGAACAAACAAAATGGCAGTGGCCCTACAAATGAAGGAGGTGTATTCAGTCAGTCAAGTTCCTAAAGCTGTTATTACAGCTTATTAAATTCCTCCAGTCTCCTGCAGGGTTATAAAATGCAGTGCTTTTGTTTAAGTTTTGATAAAGTTGACCTCCCACCTTAAAAATTCAAATGCTTTTTTTTTTATAATGTGATTTATGTGTAGATGTGGATGATTTGGTGTTAGATTATATTTGGCAGAGAAACATTTGTTATAATGGACTCTCAGATACATGGTGCTGCTGTTTAATTGCTTATCTGTTATTATTATTATGATCTCATACTGATAAAAGAGCAGAGTGTCTCCCCATGGGATTGAACAGGCACATTGAATGTATGTGAGTGATACAGTGTTAAAGAGCTGCTATAGAAAAGAACGGACCTGAACCGAAGTTTTGTTTTCAGGATGCACACACTGGATTAATGGTCTTGTTTCTTTTTGAAAGGCAATAAAAGAAAATGCTTCCATTGTCATTCTGATATAAGTGTCAACTGAACTTATGATTGCATCAGACTGGTTTTGGCTTAAGTCCTATTGGCTAATATTCCAATACGGACTGTGTAACTCTACGTAATGAACTGGTTCTAAAATGATGTAGGCTTAAATGGTTGAAATGACTTAAAACATAAGAAATTCTTGGCTTTTACACACAAGACATTTATTGCAGTTTATTTATGACTCTCATGAATGTTCAAGAGAATAGAATAGAATAGAATAGAATTTTTTCCTAATTTTCTCTAAGCATTTCAGCTGTGTACTTTTTCATCTATTAACAATATTTAACACCCTACATTCGCCGGGTCTGGGCTGTTATAAAATGACTCATATGCAGCACATAACACATGTCAGAATGAACTGCAGAATTTGTTATCTGATTTATGCCAAATGAAATAGGTGTAAAATCAACTATATAAGAGTGCCCTGAATCAAGCTTTCTAAGATCATTATAACAACTTGCCATCAATATATGTGTTTTTCTTGGCTAATAAATGAAGACATAAATCAAACTATGCCATGGCCTCCATCAAATTAGAGAGCTAAGATATTCATAATGAGGTGTCTATCAGCCATGACAGCTATGAGAGCATTTAATTGGAGTCATAAAAAATGGGTGCTCTGTTGAGCTTAGAGATAAAAACAAATCAATGGCCTTGATCTAAAAAAGTAGGTTATGACAAATTTGATGGCATCTGTGGTAACCAACAGAGGAGAGAGAGAGAGAGAGAGAGAGAGAGAGAGAGAGAGAGAGAGTATTGGAAGTTACAGGACAGGAGTTTGCAGACACATGGGGATTAGCAGTAATTTGGCTGCCTTGTCTTTTTTCTCTAGCTCCAATAAGGAGGACAGCTCTCCAGACTCCAACCTTACATTGGAGTCTGACTCCAGTGGCGTCTTCCTTTCCTTGTCCAATCAGAGTCAGGAGGAGGCAGGCTCTGACAGTGATCAGCCAATCAGTGGCTCTGACCTCGGAAGCAGCAGTACATCACTTGAGAAAGATGGGGACGATGGAGGGTTAAAGGAATGGGGAAGAGAGGAAAGCACAGAGCTACAATGGTGCTATCCATCTCTCCTCAACACATCTGTACAGGAAGACATTGAGGGAGATGGTGAAAGAGAGGAAGCAGGCCATGGAAAGAATGTGGAAGATGAAGAGACAGAGCAAGAGGAATACGACAGAAGAGCTGATAAGATTAAGACCCAACTTGATCATACAGACATTGAGGACTCCATGACTCTAAATGCCCCACAAAGTGAAGAAATACCACCCAGGAGAAAAGTCACCATCATGGGATGCGACACCCCTCTTCCCCTGTCTCCCTCAAAGCAACCAATCAGACACCTTCTAGATCTTAATCAGAAGCCAATCAGAAGCTCAGGGCTGGACTGCGGTGACTTAGATCCATTTGTTCAATCGGACAGCTTTGTTTACCTTGCTGTATCTGCGAGACCTGCCTCCAAGGGTGAAGTCAGCACAGGAACAGAAGCTCCCACCCATGATATAAAACAAGAAAGTGTAAAGCAACATCCGGATAGCATGAAAGCACACTTGGACCAGGCAAATACAGGTCGCATTGTCAACCCAACTCAACTAACCCCACAAAAACCAGAGGAAGGAGACTTTCTGTGCACCGACAGCTTTGTCTACCTGGCTGCTCCAGCATGCCTCCTACTGGGCCCTGCAGGAACTACAACCTATAGTGGCAGGTATGTGCATTTTTGCTATTGCAATTCGGTGTGGGGGCAAAAATATATAATTCTGAATTTGACTGACAGCATGCCAAAGCAATAATTCTAATATAACTATAGATCCATCCATCCATCCATCCATGCATCCACTGGCATCAATCCAATCCACACTTCTTATCCTGGTCTGGGTTACAGTGGCAGAGTAAGATAGTCCAGACATCTCCCTCTCTGAACTACGTCCACAGGGGGATGTCAAGGACATGTCCTAATCAGATGCCCAATAACTTTTGGGCTCTTTTCAACACAAGGAACCAGCATTGAAATTCTGTCTTTGTGTCTTGACACTTCACTTTATCTCTAAGAGAGCTTCATGCCACACGTCTAGTCGTTTTGTTTGGTTATTACCCAAATCTTACGACCATAGGTAACAGTTTGATTGTTGTCTTCAAGCCCATCTCTCTCTTTACCATGAGCTTCCAGTACAGCATCCCCATTATTACTGATTTAATGAAGAAAAAGCAGCTCTCTCTTTTTATAAGATTACAACTCCTACCTTTAGGGAACTCCTACCTTTGGAGAACCTTTTCCTGCACACTAGGAAAGGAAAAGCATGTAAAATCCAAGTGGCCCATGTTCAAAGCAACCATAAAGTTAGGAGCTGGTTAGATTTGTGGGCAGTGGGGTTATTAATCCTATATGTGGTTGAAACCGCTACCCTCTTGGTGGACACTGGCTTATTAAGGGGCCCATAAACTGCAGGGAAACCTTTGAGCTTGTTTGGCGCAAGTGACCCCTGAAACAAAACATAGGGTGTCGCTGATGTTCAGGGAGGCTTTGAAGAACTGGCAGACATCTCAGGAAGAGCAGATAAGGCTTAGCCAAGACTTTTATGAAAAGGAGGGAAACTACTGACTAAGTATGAGGGAACTGCTGGAGGCTAAAATTTTGAGGCACTCTAAAAGTTTAAATCTTAATAGAATGTTTTGTAGTTTGACATATTGTAATGTCCTGTTGGGCCTCTCAATTGGATTAACATTCACAGATATAAAGATATAGATACAGTTACAGATATACTTTAATTTATAACCCTCCCTTTTTCATTTCATTTCCATCACAAACTCATTGTAGCACTAGCTATCTCTGTGTGTAAAACTGAGTGCTGTTAATAAAATTTTATCATTTCCAATAAGAAAGTATAAAGAATACTTGTATCAGAGGTCAGATTTATGCAATGTTTTTGAAGGCAACTCTTTTTAAATACATATGATGCTGGTGAAATATTTTGAATTTTTTTAAGATTCAGGATAAGCTTTAGATCAAGTGATAACTTTGGTCACTGCAATTCAATATTTAATTAGTACAGTGTTTCAGATCCTGTCTGTTGTGTCATTTCAGGGAATCAGACTCTGAGAGTTCAGGATCTGGCCCTGTTGATGTGTCAGTACTGGGTTGTGGCTCGGTGGCAGGGGACAGTGACTGGGACTCAGACCTGTCTGACTCCGATCCCAGTCGCTCCTCCAGAATGTCGGCTGCTGGTAATAAATCTGCTGGCGTAGCACGGCCTAAGCGGCTGCCTACTGAATTAGGCTGGGACTTGTTTGGAGAAACCACCGAACCTGAAGTGCTGAGTGAGCTCTTCAGGGAACAGGACAGAAGCAACAACGGCAGAGGAAGAAAGGTTACCACCAGCATGTCAATGACACAAGCCATTCCCATGGCAACTCAGCCTGTCACCGTGCCAATGAGGCAGGCGACAATGGTGGAGCAGTCAACAACGAAAAAGGTGACATGGCAGTTTAAACCAGCCCAGAGGTCAGTCTGCACAGGAAGCAGAAAGGAAAAAGACAGGGAAGTGACATCATCGTCATTGGTAAGGTTCTCGGAACTGGGAGGAGGCGAGACCCATAGACCCTCCCCTTCATCTTCATCATCTTCATCATCGTCACCATCTTCGTCCTCTTCTGGTTGATTTTGTGAAGGAAATAAATTTTGTTTGATTTGGAGGAGCATCCATTGTCCAAAAACAAGTTGGTTTCTGAAAGGTAACAGATCCTCATTTTATTCTGTAGAAACTGTTTACTGTAACAACTACTGCTTGTTTGCCTGTCAGTTTTGACTCTTGCATCTAGCTGCTGCCATTGCCTTCTTATTACCTTACAAAGGCTGCATAAAAGACTAATTTACTGTTGCCATTTTCATAGACTAGCTGATACAGTATCATTCTATATAATCAGTTTAAGTTTGAGATGGTGTGAGACTCAGGCTAAAAAGAAAACTTCAGGTTGAGATTACATGGAATTATGGCCACTGATTGGACACTTAGGTAAATATGCACAGGGTCACTCCTATTGGGTTTTTAATCAACAATCAAATTTTGAAAAATAGAGGTGATTTATCAGTTACACAGGGACATTATTATGTATCTAAACAATAAATATGATTATTTCTGTCTTTTTTATTCCATTGAATGTACATGATAAGACAGTTTCATGGAAAGTATTTCTTAAAACTGAATCTATGTATCAAATATCTTCATAATTTGGTTTGATCACCTATACTTAAACATTATTCCAATGTTGGAATTCAGTTGATAACACAAAAAACACTAATAGTTGGAGAAAATAATTTTTGTTAAACATTCTTTTATCAGTTTATAAAGGTCTAACAATGTGAATGTGTCTCAGGCCATATGTGATATTACACTTAGTTTCCCATATGATGCCTCACTTTAACACCTACTCCTACCTACTTCATAAATATACTTTAAAGACTGACTTTTAAAAACCATCTGAAATCAAACTTTACAGTGTGCAATGCATTTTATAATCACACCCAACATTGAAGTGTATTTAACAGTGTGTCAATAATATATTTTAAACATTGAGATAATTATAGAGCAAAATATATATATGTGATGAATGTGCAAAGCAACAAATAATGGAAGGATTTATTAATATCATTTAATTTAAATGTTTTATTTATCTATTAGATTTAAAATTGTGAATGTAATAATTGAGCAATATGCTTACAGATTCATGCTATATTCTATGTTTCATATGTGAAAAGTGTTGCCTGAGTGATGTGTATAATAATGGCTTAGTTTTTAATTATTTATATAGCAAAATACTAATTGTAAATTAGAAATGTCTTACACTCATTTAGAGGTTGTTTGTGTAAGACTTTTTTAAAAATCAAGTTATCACCAGGTAGCTTGGTTTAACTGCCATAAGCAATGAGACTTTGGCTTAGATGATTTAGAGCCTTTGTCTCATACCAGTGTTATTTTTAGTGCTGTTTCCCAGAAGACCTCATCCTTTATGATCTCCTTTGCATTCTGTTTCTGTGACACCTTTGGCTTAACCAAGGAAGATAAAGATGTTTAAGACCACTGTTTGGTGCAATGAGAACTTTGACATATGCAGCTTTGTTTGTTCTGAAAGTAAAGCAATTCAGACCATCTCCCTCCAAATCCAAGTTGATGACAAACAATGTAAAATGCAGTGTGAGGCTGGCAGAGCTGCCAATTACTCCAGCAGTGGTCTTGATGTTGAGTGATTGTACCAATGTCTCCTAGTGAACGTGGTTTCATTTACTGATGTTACAAATGACACATCTGGCACCTTTAAATGACAGCAAAGTGCTATCAGATTTGTTATTCTATTGCAAATGTGACTGAGGGAAGGTGGCAGGTTAATACATAATTGTCAGTTACACAATAATACTTTTTGTTACAATATGAGGTGATTATGAAAGACTGTGTGGGAGGTTATGGCCTGACAGACAAATCGCCTCCTAAGAAGGTTTAGTTGTGCTGTTTTACACTTGCACTTGAATTTTAAATTGGACAGTGAGAACAACTGCTTGATTTTTAACAACTTTTTAGTCAGCTTAGAGTGTGTGTGTGGGGTGGGAGCCATTTGTGTAACTGTCTGTGTGTCTGTGTGTGTGTGTTTGGTGTTAGTAGTGAAAGTGATGGCATCAGACCTTTGAGCATGAATCTACATAGGAATGCTGGTGCCATATTTTTTGATTGAGACTGAAGTGGTATGATGGCTGTTTTGTTGGAGTTAAAACCTGTTGCCTTGTACTTTTACTGACATTAGAACAGTGAAATGCTCCGCCAGTCCTTATTTTAGATCATGACGCTTTGTGTAACCAACAGGATTTTGTAAAGCCCTTAATGCACCTGTCAGGTTCAGTGAAAGTTTTATTTCAGGTCCTTGTAAGCACAGATTTGCAGGCATCCACAGAGGAATTAAATGTTTCAGCCTGTATTTTTTAAAGTCACAGAATTTTTAGAATGTCTGAACAAGTGAATGTGAACCAGGACTGAACTAATGATTGACAAAGGTTTAAAATGACCACAGTCTCTTGCTTCCTCTGATTTCCTTAAAAGGCTTTCTTGCATGACTGGACTTTCCTCTCAAGGTGGTTAAAAAACATACCACTTGACTCTGGCTTTTTTTGTCAGCTTTTAGTATTTAATTTAAAACAAATGTTATTAATATAAACACCATGGAGTGTTTTGGCCTTTGTGACATTTCCATTGTAATCATGGAAATTACAGCTTGAAGGTACTTGAAAAATTAAATCAATTGTCCATCAGTCACTGCAATGTAATTGCATCATTATTTTAATTACTCAGCTGCAAAAGAAATGGATTACATTACACATTACATTCCTCTCTGCACAGCTACATCAAACAACTGCAAAATGTGTAGAGTAGTAAGGGACGTTTATTCAGAATTACCATGCATATACATGTATTTTTCACTCATGCATATGTATGTATTACATACAACCTAAAAGAGTATCGACAATAAGCAAAAAATATTGCACTTACATACACAACAGAAGAGCCCTCATGAAAACTATCCAAAAACTTGCACACATGAAATAAAGAGTTCCCTTATATACAGTTAAAATGTTGTAGTGGTATTGTAAAAATCTTTTACATATGATATTAAAGAGCTAGTTGTTATGAGAGCTCTTCAGTTGTGTATGTGTGAAGGATTTTGCCTGTGTCTGGCAAGGTTTTCCTTAAAGAATGTAGATGAGTTTTGTTTCATATGTGTGACAAAGAAAAATAAAATGTGCAAATATGATAACTCTGAATAATGTCCCTTAGAGTCCCTTTCACCCAACCTTCCACACTCTGCAATGCAGCATTTGTATTTTGCTTGTGTTGAGATATAAAATAAGACTTTGTGGTTTAACATGTGAGCAGGCCTACAATGTAGAGCTGCAGCTCTCTATATAGTCCCAACATTAACTTTGAAATTCATACTCCCTCCAACTCTAAAAATAACTCTAAAATAAAACTGGGTGATTTCTGAATGTAGTTTAAAGCCATGTTTACTGTTAGCAGGACAGCTAAGAGCACACAACTTGTAATAAGACAACTTTGCAATTGCCAGGAATCATTTTTCTTGTTTAGGTGTTAGGATCTAGAAGGTGTTTACATCTACACACACCAAGTCCATCCACCAAGCTAGATCACTGCAGACCAGAGAGACCAAACTGATTGAACCCATCATTTGTAATGATAAGTCCGCGATGAGGATTCAAAATACACAGGAGTCATTTGGAGCTCAGCTTTCCAGAAGAAACTTTAGCTTCAAAGACAGCCTCATTTTGAAAGTCAGGATGAGCTTTAGTACACCTTGACTTTTGGTGCCACTTTTTTTCTTTTAAAATATATGTTTTCCTGATAATTAGGTCCATTACATAAATATTAGGCTAAAAGCAAAGGGATTTTTTTGTGAATAATCATATCCAGCTAGATACAAAGCTCTTCAGTTCAGCTATTGCTTTACATCTGTGGAGGTGCACTTATTGCACATTATGTAATGAACTTTGTCTTTCAAATGAACATCTATGTAGGGTTCAAAAGCAAAGAGCACAGTGCAAAAGTGAATTACATTCCTGTTTCTCTTCAGTGCATGAATCCCAT
>JAPZDV010000007.1:22915855-22933687 GCA_029814665.1 Acanthurus lineatus
CAGCACTTGCACTTCGCGGGAGTGCGCATTTTTGAGATTGAGGGTTAAGATTGAGGGTTAAGACAGGAATTGGAATTGGCCCTTACATTCAGACTCGCATTTAAAGGGCCCTATCGTGCACCCGGCGCAAATGTAATTTTTGCCACAAGTGTACGATAGCAAACCCACTTGCGCCGGGTCTGTGTACTGAGGGGCGGGAGGTCTGAAAATGAAGGCAAAATGGAGGCGTGTCCTGGTGTGTTTGCTATTGTACACCCGGCGCATTGAGGTCAAATGTGCCAGGAGTTTAGACCAGCCAAAACCTGGTATAAACGGAGGCGCAGATGTAAAAACAGCCTGTATCGTGACCAGAAAAACAAGGAAACATTATTATAAATAATAATTATCTATAACATGAACCCTGAGCCAAGAGTTTGGTCTCCTCACCGCTGAATCGCCTTTCTTTGTTTAAATTCAATATCAACAAGGGCTGAAAGAAAAACAGTCCGTCAAACATTAATGACCACATGTATGCTATTCACAAGATGAATTTAATTTTTAGGTGTGTACCTGCGTGCTTGCATGCGTGTGTGCCTGCGTATGTGCGCGTTTGCCTGTGCAGGCAATGATATGTAGTAGAAATAGATATGACAAAATATGGAAATGTTTGCTTTCTAAACGATTTGACTTAAGGGCGGAATTAGCTGATAGCTGTCCGACACAATTTATTCATTGAGCATTGTCCCTGTCCAGCTGAATAAATGGATGGATGAATGAATGAATGAATAAAAAAATAAATCCTTGTAGTTCAGCCGTTTACATTTGTGCCGAGTGTACAATAGCAATACGCCTGCGCCACTGGTGCACGGCGGAACCAGTCTTTAAAGAGAATGAGAGCGGATTCTCTGATTGGTTCATGCATTTTTGGCCAGAGAAACACCCATGAGACACCTATGAATTGATGAGATGATTCTACACAGCTGATTGGACTACCAGCTGTGCGCCAGTGGCGCATTGGGCGTGGCAGAGCAGGATTCCTCTGCTGCTCCTGGAACAAGGTGGCAAAGGTTGACCTGGAAATTCCCCTGAATAAATTAAAACTTTCCCCGCCCAAAGCACCATTGGCGCACAGCCAACGTAGCGTACACAGGTGTACGATAGGGCCCAAAGTCTTTAAAGGTTCCATATTATGCCCCTTTTAGACAGTGGTGAAAGGTCTTTGAGGTCAATTTAAACATGCCTCTGAAGATTCTTGCTTAAAACACCACTGGGATCATGTGAAAAAGGCATGCCCATATACTCTCTGTTTCAGCCTTCTTCTGAACGTGCTGTTTCTGTACCTATAGCTTTAAATGCAAATGAGCTGAGGCTGGTCACGCCTCTCTCAGGAAGTTCATATTACTTGGGCCACAACCCTTTTCTTACAGTGAGCTCTTAGTGTGTGAATAAATGCTCCAGTATACTCACATAGACATAGTCGGAACCCTTAAAAGCACCGAGTTCAGTTCCCAACCCTACTTAGTGACCATCAATAAACACACTCCAGTGCCTAGGCCCACAGTAGATACTGTTTATATAAGCAGCAGTGCTAATGTCAGGCTGAACCGGCTAAACGCACAGTAAAGCAGCCTGAACAATTCTCTGTGTTTTTAATCATAATTTAGCAGTAGATGATGACTTTTAAGTAGTGTGCTTTGTCTGCACATAAACATCTTTGTTGATCTACTGGAGCCCCTTAGCGTGGAAAGCAATGTCGACTGTGGGGTGGACACACTCGGATTCAGGGGTTGGCACAAACACCCAGCACTGGAAGTGTCACCTAGCTGGAGGTGTGGCTAACTCCCCTCTTGACATCACAAGGGAGGCAAATATGAAACAAAGCATGTGGGCTCACATTTTTCGAAAGTTGGAGCAAGCAAAACAGAGAGACAATGCATTTTTGTCATTTGGGGTGTCTCTAAACAGGCTGGGGACACATATTTTTATTGGAAAACAATGAAAAAGTGTATTTTGCATAATATGGGACCTTTAATGCTCTAGAGAAGTTAAAAACAGCCAAATAAACCTAAGAAAAAAGCAGAGCCAGTGGTGAATAGCATGATCTGACAGCCAGCAGTCAGTTCCAAACATTTAGAAGGAACTCAACAGCCTCAATCATCTCTACAGATCATAGTTTTTATTGAAATTAAATGTTTACTCCAGCAGCTTTGGTGATGAACACAGAAGAAACTTTTAGAAGAATGGTTAAAAAATCATTGCAGAGGCAGACATACTCTGACATTTATTTCCTGGAATGGGTCAAGGATATCTTGTAAACTGGCAAACCCAATTTGTAACTTTGGTGTTCTGCTCTAATGTCTCTGAGCTCTTGATTAAAATGTAAGGTCTTTTTTTGTTCAGATGTTACAGAGCTACCTCCCAAACCCCAGTGCAATTGTTTTCACCGGCTGCGTAGAATAAGTAAACTGACCTTTCTGAATAAAATTGATTTTGTCTCCTTAAAAATGAAATTGATTTGTATAGCCCAATACTACATTCTAGGACCACAGCCATATTTGTACACATTCACCAATTGAGTGGTATCTTCCATTCCTGATCTAAGGAAACATAAGAGTCATACCAATCATTTAAATGAATAAGTTCTTACACCTACACCACAGAATGTATAACATTATAAAATTATTCATTTGAGTACTTAGGAATCATGCAAAATTAGCTCTCAACCTCAACGAGGTTGATTGTCGGTGCCTTTAAAAGAGAGAGAGAGAGAGAGAGAGAGAGAGAGAGAGAGAGAGAGAGAGAGAGAGGAAGAAAGAAACAAACAGAGACAAAAAAGAGAGAGGGAGATGTACAACAACAGCAAAACAACTATATTGAAAATGTCTTCATTGATATTAAAGTATGTTAATGAAAACAACAGTTGCAGTGAGCAACAGCCATGGTTCACAATCTGCACATGACCACAGTCCCTGGTAATCTGTGAGATAAAACCTAACCTAACCTAACCCTGTGAGGTAAAACTTAAGAGAGACACCAGGGAGGATGACAAGTTAGTAAAAAGGATTAATGGGACATAACTGCAAAACAGATGGAGATGGAGGAGCTCAGTGTGTCTGGGAAGTCTCCCGGCAGCTAAGCCTAACCCAAAGTACCAGTACAAGGCAAACCTGAGCCAGCCCTAACTGTAAGCTTTATCAAAAAGGAAAGTGTTATGCCTACTTTTAAATCTGAAGAGGAGCTCTGCCTCCTGTACTGAAACTGGCAGCTGGTTCCTCAAGAGAAGAGCTTGATAGTTGTGAGTCGGGCTCCCATTCCCTTTTAGAGACATTAGGAACCAAGAGTAAGTCTGTATCCTGAAACCTCAGTGATCTACTGGGATAATAGGGTACTACGAGCTTTTTAAAATATTATACTGCCAGACCATTAAGTGCTTTGTCAGTGGGGAGAACAATTTTAAATTCTATTCTAGATTTAACAGGGCACCAGTTCATAGAGGCTAATATGTTAGAAATATGATGTCATATCCCAATTCTTTCGAGTCCAGGTGAGGTTTCATCTTTTACGTATACAAACTAAAAGCGGTGTCATAAATAGGACATAAACCAGCCTGGTGTTTTTCCTTTACAACCAATTAAATAAGTCTTTGTAAGAGAGTAAGTTAAGTTTTCAACCACATCTTATGGCCTGCTTTAGGGGATGTAGTTCTTTCAGAGATGGCTGAAGCCCAATTTTTACTTTCACTATCTGGGAAGCCACTACAGTTTGTTTGTAAATTTTGTCAAATGCTCTTTTGCACACTGCTAAGCTAGCTCTTCACTTATCAAAACAAATACATGACCTGCATATTGCTGTCTTGTTCAAAGCTTTAGTTTAATTACGCATGGGCTAGCCAACCATTTGACTGCAGATGGTATTCCGCAGAGAACGCCCATATGCAGTCAATTGGTTGACAAGCCCATGCAGCATGAAAGACAAACTGTAAATAAGTTTTTTTTAATTTTGTAAAGTTTATTGTTAATCAAGCACTGACCCCTGTGAAACTCCGTGCATGTGCCACCTGATGATCTTCTGAGCTATCTTTAAAATGTCTGACCAAACTTGATCCACTGAGGAAGGTCATGAGATGTGGCTGAAAGCTTAAAAAAAGCTGAACCTTTATTTAATTATTTATTTTTTAAAGTATTTATTTATTTAGGTAGGTCAAACTCAATAACATTTGGTTTGGTTTCAGTAGTAGTGTTAACAAGATGTTAGCTGTGAAAAGGAAATGACATGCATTTCTAAGAATCATTGGCATTGCATAGCCAGCCCACAGCTAATCTCTGCAGCACTGCCTCAGTGCTGGATAATGGTCTGACTGCACCGATTATCACTCTGATATAGGGGGGAAAAGGCCTGGCTGGTTTTTATGTCTTTACAACAATCACCACTTGCCTGGGATGGCACTTAGCCCAGGATGCAGTCACAGTGCCCTGGCAAAATAGTCACATGGAGAATGTGGCTGCTGAAGCAGATTAGTATCAACATTTTAATTAGTCCCCCTCTTGGCAGCTGGACAGTAACAAAATGTTGTTCAGAGAGGCCTGAAACAATATAGTAAAAGAGAACAAAATGTCACGTTGGAAAGGTAGGGGGGAAACATTTACTACTCATACAGTGGAATTATGCCCTCTCTGAAACCAGCATTTTATCACATTATTTTTGCCACTGAGGGTGCATTTCTGTTTACCCAGTTGTATGCACATTTTCAGACTGCACATAAAAACTGAGTAGAAGTGCTAAAATATTGAAAAAATATCTCAATGAATCAACTCTACATAATCACACAACATTGGTGGATAATTAGAAGCATCCATTTGCATTTTCTTTGCCAAATTTCTCCTAATTCTGTTAAATTTTTGCAAAACATTTGGATTGAAACCTTGCTTGAAAGTCAAGAGTTATTTGCAAGGCTGAGGGAGGCTGAAAACAAACCACTGATGCTGGTGTTTTTCTAGAGAGGTTAGTCTCACTGAACTAACTGGTGACAACATCTGTTCATGTTCTCTTCTCTTGAGTTTGAATCTGGTGCAATTTAAATGGCAAGGTATAGCTGTCATATTTACATTAAAAGTTGGGCATCTGGAAAACATTGTCCGTTAACTTTGACACTAGTTATCACTGATGTAAAACACAGAGTCTGCCTCCTCCTTTACTCCAGTAGTCCTTCACTGGACTAAGAACACAGCTGCCAGTAAACTGCAACAACTTTATCCAAGATGATGTGGTGGAGACAGGTCACTGTATGGATATGGACATATCAATTTCTGGTTTCTACTACTTGGTTGGTAAGAGTTTCATTCTGTCTGCTTCATTTTCCTGGGATTTTTTAGCCAGGTCCAAGTTAGGATAAAGGCTCTTATCCCACCTTTTCTCCTGGGATGGTCCAGCTGGTTTAGCTGAGTAGTTAGAGGGTGTTGTGTGCAGTTATCATCTCAAAAATTTAATCCTCCTAATCCAAACCCCAGACTTCATTTATCAGAATTAATGAGTAATATGAGTATCAGCAACAAAAAGAACACATAAAAACGGAAAAAAACAAAAAGAGCATGTGCCAACGCTGTCATAACGAGAGACTGGGGACTGATGGTTAGCTGCACTACAGTACCTGATCATCATGGGTAAATCCACTGAGCTATTTTTCCTTTTTTTTTACACATGTATATAAACTGGTTATATTCATGGTTTTATCAAAACATCAAAAGGGAAAAGATGAGAATAAAAGCTACATAAGCCAAATAAAATTGCCTCAGCCACCATGAAGTGTTATAATTATACTGCTTCCTATCTTCCCACTGACAAGATGTTGTGGCTTTCTGTGTCTGCAGTGACCATTAACACGGTAGTCAAATTTTAACTCACTCTACCGCAGTGAAACCCAGCAAATGACTGAATGCTGCTCTGTTAACTGTAGTCTTATGTCTTTGTTCTGTCAGTAATTATCATGCATACAGTGTTTTCAGGAGTGCAGAACATTTATCTACTCTGTCCTTCAATATCTCTCACTGCCTCTCTCTGTTTGGTGTCTGTACTTCACATAGTTGTGTATTTGACTGTGTGGGAGTGTGTGTGTATGTGAGTGGGTGGCTGCTAGATTTTTTTGTTGTCTATGTGTGCGTATGTGTGTGTGTTGTTCTGTGTGGGTGCTTGCTGCTTTATGCTCTGCATGTGTGAAGATAGAAGGACGAAAGGAGCTGCTGAATCTCAGCAGAATCTAACAGACATTAAAATACACATTCACTCTTGTATCTCATGTAAATAGCACAGAACTGCTCATATTGTAATTTTACAATCTGGCTTCCTGAAAATGTAATATTGCTGCAATACAAGGGGAATAATAAAAAAAGACAAGAAAAAATATAGCTAAAATGACATCATAATGAGTTTGAACTGCATGTCCTCTCAAAAAATGCCTCCATGCTTTACAAATGAATGTTTTTCTTAACTGCCAAACTGAGTATATTTCACATAAGTGAGATAAGGTCTTGATATTTTAGCTTTAACATGCTTGCTCGCTTTTGTAAAGAGGGGAACCTCCTTACAAAATTTGATGATTTTCTTAAATGATCTTTGAGTCAAGTAAGTTTTAATTATATAAAGCCAAATCATAAAGTTAGTTCTAGGCACTTTTTATAAAGAACAGGTTTATACTGCTCTCTTTATATTACTAACATTGATTGAATTGTACCTGCCCACTCTGGAATGATGGGCTCATGGCTGCTGCTTGGCACTGGCTCTCTTCTCTCTCACTGTCAGCAGCAAACTGGTTGAGGGGCTGCTGCTGAGGGGCTACAGGGTGATGTTTTAGTTGTGCTGCCACATCATTTTTGCAAGGAACTTATTCATATCATATACGTTGGGTTATATAAAATTGTAAAAATGATTGACTCGATTCATAAACATTGGTTTTAAACAGTGGTTTGCAGGCATTGGTTATTATGTTGTGTTTTGTACATCTGGCATCTTGATCTTGCACTGCACTGCTAGCTTACCTGTGTCATCATCACCATCTGACTCTTTCTCAGTGACTTGTGAGTCATTGCTTTCACTCTCAAGCCACAAGGTTGTTTTAATTAAAAACTTGCCAAGTTAAGCACATTTAGCCACATCAGCTTGAAAAGTTTCCTTTTTATTTATTTTTTTAATCTGGCCTTTCGAGCATCGCCTTTGGTCTTCTTATTGTCCATCTAGTAGGCTAGTTTTTATGTCTTGTGTCTAGATTGCATCTTGACCACCTACACCTCTCACTGTAGTGAGTTTTCTGAAGGGTGAGGGCAGAGCGATCAACTGAAGTCAAGGATCAAACATAACTACAACATTAATAACGTGACCTCTTGTAACCCTCTGGGCTTCTGTCCCCTGTGATTGCAGCTTGCATGATTTATATCTTAACGCTGGAGACTGGCCCTTGCAGTATTTCTGCGTTTGCATTTCTGATTACCAGTCTCTTTTGTCCTCAAGAAATTTCCCAGAAAACCATCTTTCCTCTTCTTCCCTCCAGGTAAGGCTTACTTGCAGCCAAACAATTTAGAGCAACAACACAACATCGCCCCCCAGTGTAATATTAGTAGGACCCTGTTTACGTAGCCTTACAAAACATTATCAAACCTATTCTACAAACACTATCATAACAACTCATTAAATCTTTAATAGCCTATATTTAGTAAAACTTTTGTGTTTTTTATGTGAAATCTAAACTTGATAAGTAATAAGTAATTACAGTTCTCAGAAAAATATAGTGAAGTTGAAAGTACAATATTTTCTCTCAGATATAGTTTGAAAGAAACATAAAATAGTATGACATGGAAATACCAAAGTACCTCTAGTACCTTAAGTTATCTTTGGTAAATGAACTTAGTTACTTTTCACTATTGCCTGTTACATATAGTTGAGTATTTGTATCTTCAGGAGACACAAAGCAACATAAGCATTCATTTGCAGATGTGTTGAATGTCCACAATCCAAACATGATGCAGCATCCATCCATGGAGAACAAAGGATCTTACTAAGCTTAATAATGATGCTTAATGTTACGCTTTAATTTAAGTTTCAAAGTAAAAACCTTTGTGTTTTCAGAGCAAAGTCATTTCTCTAACAGTTGTTATGGATCAAATGCATTCACTTTTAGTATCTGAGATGTATTAGTAGTAAAATATCTTATGACTATGGAGCTCTGCAGCATGCAGGAAATGGCTAGCAGCTGGCAGTGGATGGCAAGAGATGACGTCACAAAATAAAAAAAGACTCTTTGGTAAATGTAGGATGAATGAAATCCAGGATCATTAGAATACTAATATCCATTTCATATCATTTCTTTCATTTCTGTAGTACCATAAGACAAAAGCAGCAACAAAAGCTGAAAATAGGAGGATTTTAATGCTTGTAAGCCTGTCTGGGAGCAGAATGTCTACCCATACCTTTTTGTTTTTTTCTTTGTCAGAGCTAATAAAGAGTGTGAGAGAGAAACATATACTGTGGGCAGGCAAAATGGGATACAAACACTGGGATGAAGAGTAGGAGAGGATCAGGAGGAGCCAATTACATAAGACCATCACAAATATCATGGTAAGAACCTGAGAGGGAATAGAGCTATTTTAAACCTGGGCTAGAGCTCAGAGAAAGAAGCAGTGTGGGCTGATATGTTAGCCATCACAGCAAACTGTGCTTATGTGTGTGTGTAAAGCATGTGTTCCCCTCCCTGCAGAAATCTGGCAGATAGCGAATGGGGACTTTAAAGACCTGTTATCTAATGTAGATGGGGGGTTTACAGTGAAGCACCTCCAAATTTGTCTCCTGGTGAAATCATTCCAAAAAATCCTGACTGTTGTTTCAGAATATTGCAGAAAATGAACAGTGCTGAAGAAATCAAGACTGGCCTATCAAGGACCATACAGACACCTGCAAAGTAGTGGGCGGATTTGATGCTGGTATAGAAAAACAAACATTGTTGGATGAAGCAGATCAACCAACTCAAAACTAAAGTGTTAAATATTCTCAAGACTGAACAGGCATAATTAAAAACAGTTGCCAAGTTGCATTGACTCACTATGTTTAGTAGTCCACCATGAAGAAATACATGAGAACACACGGGAGATGTAATGTGGGTTTAGCCACGCAAACCACAAGCCACACAAATTTGACTATTTCCCTGAAAAATAAAAAAGACACTGTGTTTAAAGATTCCTTCCTCTCAAATATGTATTTGTCTCATGTTTATGCTCTCACAAATGTCATTCTTGACTATACTGAGTTTTTTCTTACCCCTGGATGAAGCTAATTGCAGACAAAGAAACCCTAAAACCTTCAATGCAGAGCTGACATGTAAGTTCAGTTTGCATTATCACAATTACTAACACTATGTCAGCCACTGCTAGTCACAAGCTATTAATCAAGCAAAAAATATTAACAAAGATGCTAACTACACTAGCTTTTCTAATACATCTGCTAATTGCAGATGTTAGTGCACAAGTCTTCTTGTCTGAGTTTGGGCTTAACTGAGGCTCCAACATGTATGTCTAAGCTTTCTGATGTTTCATCCAGCTAACTCTCTTGATGTGCACTGCTATTTCATGTGTTTTTGCCTATTGGGGGCACCAAAACAAGCTGTTAAAATATATTTTAAATAGTATTACCTTTATTAAGTTTTATAAAGCAAATGTGCTAGAAAAAATGCTAATAAACCCATCCAAAGACAACTTGTGTTCAACTTGTGTTTACGGCTGGTTGTGTTTGTACCAAAAATTTCAGTAAAATACCAGCACCCCTTGGAGTAAAGGAGGACTGAAATTTAATTTTAAAAAAAGGGCAACAAATATCACAGGTTCATGAATCTGAGGAAAATATGCATAAAAATAACATTTGTCATTGATATTTTCAGTTACTGCATCGTATTGCTTCACTGTACGTATGTTGTTTCTTTTGCTTTGTAAACATAATTTGGCACATCTGTAAATAAAGCACTATGATCATGGACACTGCATTGGAGTCTTTTTCCTACATTGTGGCCATTTAGGTAAAGCTCTCTTGTCACAGTAAACTGTAAAGGAATTATGCTGTAATAGTGAAGTTTGATTTATACTTTGTGAAAAATGGTTGGATCAACTCAAGTTTAGGGAGCAGAACCACAACTACTGTAACATACTGTATGCTCTGTATCTCAAAATTGTCCACCTCTCCCCATGTCTTCTCCAGGCTCCTAGTGGGAGGGTTCCTCACCTTAGTGCTGCTAAACACCTGTCCTGCACCTCCACTCATATGTGTGCTCTCTTGTAAGTGATCAGGATGATGCTTTGGGCAGCCTCGCCTCCTGATGACTTCTCTCATTCTTATAAGAATATTCTTATTCTTATTCCTTCTCTTATTCCTTCTTCAACTTTGTTAATTCAAACATCTAAAGTGCAGCATTCCTCCCTCTCAGCTTTCTTCAAAATGCTTTGTTTAGATCTTGTAGGCCAGCACTTGTCCACAAGTTTATTGGTAAAATACTGGTTTTTATGTAACTGTCTTTTTTTAACTCATTTCCTATTAAAATGGAAGTTACACCACTGCAACTTCAATTACAAACACACTTTCAGTGTGCAGAATGAGCTGTTATTAACATATTACCTTATAAGCATCTAATGTTTCAAACTTTTATTCAAATCAACTGAAATATTTCACACCTCACTAATGATAAACTGCATGTGAGTCCCAAACATATCCATTTAATAGTAAAAACAAAGTTAGATTTTTCGAGCAGGACCTGAGCTTCCAGCGTAAAAAGTTTTTCCCTTACAGCAGAGTCTGAACACTGACAGTTTGCCTCTGTTATCCTCTCATCCAGTGTGACACGACAATCAACACAGCAAAATTAAACCAGTTTGCTTTTCTGCTTTTATAATGATGAAGCACCTTGGGGACCCTGCTCTTTCCATTTGCTTACTGGCCCCTGAGGGTGGGGTCTGCAGTTGGACTTCTCCATTAGCAATCTTTCTGCTACATTTGATTAATCCTGCCCTCTGGCCAAATAAGAATTTAGGTTTTTGTTGTAACACTGTCACACTATTATTATCCTACTTTTTTGGTGGATTAATGGAACACATCATGCTGATTATAATCAATCGAATCTCAGAATGGAATCTGAGACCTTGTTTCATGTCCTGAGGGTCTATCTGGGACTGGGGCAAAATATATCAAAGGTATAGGCAGTTTCACATCTTAAAATTTCATCAAGATTTCTCTACCTTTTCAAAAATATTTTCATCATTTCTTTCTGTGTACTTTCATACAAAGAACACTGATTTTCCAACTTGAAAAAATGCTGAAATGCTGAATCACAAGTTGCTCTGATACAATGAGGAAAAACTAATTAATTGACATTAATTTTTTTTTTACTTATCTACTCATATTAGGTATGAATTCTAATTTAGGGTAAAAAATGACAATAGGAACCTGAAGCCATACCATTTTTATATGCTTAATGGCAAAGAATCAAAAAATCTCTATGGCCCTGTGAATCAAATGTGCTCAAACTTACTCTTTGGTCCTGTGTCCAGTTTTCACACACAGTTCTATTTCTGTCCGTAAAGGAACAAGTTGTGCCAGCTAATATGACACATCACCATGACTTTTCCCTTCCTGTAGAGGCAGAGGTGTTAGGTTAACCTTGAACTTAAGGACAATGAGTCTGCTTCGATTATGTCAGACAAAAAGAAGCACAATTTTCACTCTACAACATATTTCTGTTGCTGATATTAGTGTTTTATCTGCATGATTTTCAATGAGTCCTATCAGTAGGGAGTATCATAATTTTCACAGTTATTAGGCCACCTCTTGAATGTGGCTTTATAAACCCCCTCCAGGTAAAGCCAGGTGGAATGCAAGCTGTCTCTTAGTAAAGTGTGGTGCCCCCTGGTGGTTTCATCAGCCTGAAAAACTGAGAAGAGAATTTGATCAAAATGAAAACAGCATCTTACTATAATAATTTCCCAAGATGTCCCATTTGCTATAAAAATTTTACAATATGTTTAAAATATTAAGATTTGATGTTGATCTGCTCATGCGTACCTTTTTATTGTGCGGCTCACCTTAATTGCATTACTTTTCTAATTAAGGTCATGGGCACAGTGTGTGTATTCAGTTCTTGTGGAAACTTATGAACTTCATCTACACTAATAATCTTTTCAATACAGGAGTTTGAAATGATGGTCTACAGAGTATCAGTGACTCAGGTGCAATGCAATAGCTTGTCTTATAAGATCCTCCATGCCTTAAAAGAGTCTGTATATTTAGGGATCTAATATTTGCTTCAGCTAATGTTGCAATAAATTTTTTTAAGATGTGAAAATCAAGAAATCTTGTCTCTTTACAGATGATACAGGATAATAAGAAGTTAAATGTTACATGTCATGAGACGTTGGAATTTTGTGTGCTGCTTTTTTTAATCCTTGGCAGGTTTGCAAGGGGGCTGGCGCCAATCCCAGCAGAGATTGGGTGAAGGCAGGTGTATATACCTTGGGCAAGTTGCCAGCCCATTACAGGTTTTACATTAACAGACAAACAACCATTCACACACTTTCACAACTAGAAGCTATTGACAAGTCACAAATTTACCTAATATACATATCTTTGGAGTGTGGGAGGAAGCCAGAGCACCCAGAGCAACCCATGCTGACATGAGAAGACCTTTAAACTCCACACAGAAGGGCGAGATTCAAACCCAAAACTTTGGCAGATGTAGCTGTAAATCATCCTCAAAGAGGTAGAAGGAAATGTTAAGTTTCTTCAAAATTTGTCCAAACAGCAGCATATATAATATAAACAGCATAGGACCAAAAATGGAGCCTTGGGGGACCCCAGAGGTAAGAGGAACCATGGCTGAGGGAGAATTCACCTTGCTGGACTGAGAAGCTCAGATCAGTAAGGTAGGACTGAAACCATGAAAGAGCAGTGCTTGTGATGCCTACACACTGTTCTGGGCGTGATAACAGGATGAATCAACAGTAGACAAGAGATCATTGTTAACTCTCACAGGGGCTGTTTTAGTGCTGTGGCATAGTTTAAAAGCCAAACTGAAACTTTTCATAAATTCCATGGGCATCTGGGAAGGATTGCAGCTAAATTAAAATCACTTTTTCAAAAACCTTAGACAGAAACAGCAATTTAGAAATCAGTCTAAAACTGGATAAAACAAGGGGGGGTCCAGGTTTCCCTTTCCCCTTTTTTGATAAGAGGCAGTGTGTTTAAAAGCAACAGGAATGCATCCTGAGCTGAGACAGGTATTTATCAAAGCAAGTACGATAGGCCCCACCGAAAAAAAAAAATATATATATCATGTATTTCATATAATGTAGGTTCTGCTATCCATCAGCTTCCGTTGTGTACTTTATTGACTTCTTGTTGCTTTTTATTCAATTCTCTGGAAATAAAGGCTAATAATGCAAAAGCCCAAATGAAAAAAATATTAGTGATTATTGTGCATTGGTGTCATTTGATATAAATGAACCACAGCTTGCATGTTCATCCAGTTATTCAGCTATGTTTGTAGTTCAGTTGCTATAGTCCAATTTTCAGTTGAAGTAGTACAACCCAGAAAAATAGATTACCAGTAAGGAGCTACACAAACATCCACAGGTATGTGACATAAGGGATTTTGATATGAAAGTTGTGTGCTGACCAGCAAAATTACCTCACAAGCCTTTTATATTTGTGGATTACTTAGACAAGTGGAGACCCTCCTCTGCATTATGTATAACTTTGTTGAAAGACAGGGATAGCTCACTTAGAGTCAAGGTTACAACTTTTATTCTGCTCTTTCTCCAAGGTAGAATTCACCAATAAAACTGCTACTGACTAGAGCAGAGCCTTATTGTCACTGGTCAAGAAAATAAAATTACCACTCTTCTTTTAAGGTAAATATCATCAAAAATACTATTCTTGAACTTGGTCTATTGGCTTCTGACCCAGTGCTAGTGCAATGATGCAGGCAGATTTTTCCTTAAAAATGTAATTTTTATGGGTAACGCTAAAAATGTGGTTCAGTTTTTGCAAGATGCCTTTGTGACAAGCTTTATTTCGGTAAAAGTGCACCCTAAAAATTGATAGCAACAGAGTTGCATAGGACATAATCTCCAGAGGAAATGTTGTGCATAGAGGCTGATAGCTGAGCTAAATAAACCTATGGAGAAGTGCGCAAAAAGTGTATTATGAGCAGCAAGAGAAGAGGAAGAAGACAAAAGTGAGAAACAAACGAGGGCCTGTCAGTGAAACGACCCTATTTTTATGAAATTTGGAATTAATTGTAAAATCAGAAATATCTTGGAAATCCTGTGTTTCTAATGTGTCTCTCACAATCTCTGCCTCCAAGTATCTCTGTTGAGCTACATTGCAGGTAACAAATAAAGAAAAGGCTGAAAATTGTGACTGTGGAAATCAGCAGGCCTGCAAGGAGGCAAATTTCAGGTTATTGTCAGAAATTCTGTTTTTTTAGTAAAAATTCTGAAAACCAGTGTACATCATCCAGAAAACATAGAGATTGCTGTAAATTATTTTCACAAAGACTTATTGCTCCATGAAGTATCAAATTGACAAACTGGTGTTAAAAAATGATCTATTTTCTATTGAGTGGAACAGCCTGTGTACCACATGTACCATTTACAATACTACATCTACCACACCAACAACAAAATGTTGTCTTTTTTCATGAACATCAGAGGTTTATTTTGCAAGAATCTACAGGAGCTGTCTAAAGCACTTATTCAGGTAAAACATTTTAATGCACTGTGGGCTTAGTTTTTGATAAATCAAAAATCTTAGTGGACCATTTCTGGAGGACAGTCTGCAGATGCAGTGGAGCGAGTTTGATGTGGATTGAGAAAAAAATATGCCAGGAGATTTTATTAGTTTAAAGTTTTTGAGAAAAGAGAGATATTGAGAAATATTGGCCTACAAACCAGACAGATTTTCTAGAAATAATAATCTCTGTTACTATTATTATTATTATTACAAAAACAAGGACTGGCAGCCAGGCTGCCAGTGTAAAATCAGGTAATCAAAAATTGCAAGTCAATACTACAGGAGAACAAAATGTGACCGGAGCACACTGATTTACACACAGCCTTTAGTCGTGCAAACAAACTAACATTTCAACACGACCTTATCTTCATCAGAGTCAAAGTGGACAAAGACACGACGCAATTAGTTTAAACTGTCAACAGAGACCAGTTGTGTGGTTGTCACTGGGTTGAGTGAATAGGATATTACAGATAATGAATCCAACAGATGAAATATATTTCAAAGTGCCAAAGTTTTGTTCAAGTGCTGTACCTCTCACATGTATCAGAAATGTGGACTTCTCTTAATGTTATAAAGATAGAAGTGCAGGTACGAATATCTGCCATGTGACAAACTACATGACTTGACAATTACATAAATGTTAAAAAGTTACCAATGTGTCAGAAACAGAGGAGCAAAAGAATACAGACCTTTCTTTAGGTTACAAAGAAAAAAAAATGCAAGTGTAAATCTGTTGGATAATTAATCAAAGGTTAAGAGTTGCCAAGAGTTAGTGTCCAAGCAGAGGATGGCCCTTTTCACCATGGCCAGCAGTTTGAGGTTGGGCTGGTTGGCAGCATCTTCTGGGAAGATGTAGTCATTGTACTCCTCCCGACCTGCGTCCGACCCACTGAAGCATCTGATTTATCTATATTTTAGCTTTACAGATGGATGAAAGAACCTAATTTGGTTTCTGCAAATCAGTACTGCTTGAGAAAAAGGACAATATTGACATAATCATGCAGTCACCCACAACCCTGTCCCAAGTACTCATCTGAGAGGGTTATCAAAGACGTACTAATCACTAGGGGGGTGTGCTTGTTCTTACAGCATTGGTGAAGAGGTGGAATACTGAATATAAAAGTGGCCGATGTTGTCCATTTTCTCAGACAGTGCTGACACATAATTTTAATTACCTAAAGCAGAACCACAATACAAGTTATTAATTTCAAGTTTTCTGCATAGTCACTCAGAGTTGACAGTTTGTGCGTGTAACAATAGCTGTATGAATCATCATGTCTTATCATAGCCTAACCCTTATCAGTCACTTGTCCACTTATACAGAAAAAAATATTTTTTACTGTGACTCAGTAATGATGGGTGTCTGTGGGTGATTTTAGTCTGGTTTTTGGAGGTGCTGAAACAACCCTAAATTTCATCGCAGCATCCCTAAAAAATAATTATGTTGCAAAAATTGAGGTTGTACAGTTTGCAAATGTGAACACTTATGCAGACAGATAAAATGAATAAATTAATAGCTCATGTTGCAAATCTTTTATTGTATTTACAGTAATGTTAAGAGTTGTCATCATTTTAAGTAGCTTGAGCACTGTTGACACACATGAAGGTAAATGCAGAAAGTGGAGTGACCCTATATTAAAGGCCAACCAGTAAAACTAACATGCTAAGCTGCAATGTGTCATATACAAATACAGTTTGTTTCTGTTGGCCTCCAATTATTACTCCAATATTATTCAATATTACAATGTAGACAACACTAACTGGAAAGTCTGAAAATGTCTTTTACTGTCTTGGATTGTTATCTATTACTGACTTGCTTCTTGACTTGTGTGCAAATCGGAGGAATGGCCTAAATTGACAATATTTGTATTGCAGCAAGTGATTCTTCTTAGTGTAAAATTGGTGGAAAAACTCTTATTAATAATAAGAAAAAGTTTGAAAAAAAATCAATCACTATATGATGATCTCAAAGATTCCACTTATCCAAGGCACTAAATGTATTTCACATTCTCATAAAGGACTGAGCCCCCTCAAAGGTCAGATCCTGGAATCACATCTGAATTCAATGAACTGCACTTTGCTCATGTCCAGATACAGTTGGATTAAGAGGATATACTGCTTTTTAAATCAGCAAAGTCGAAATTCAAGGTAGGATTTTAAGCTTGATGCCTAAGGCGAAAGGACAGTTATGCAGCTCTCACAACATGCGCTTCCAGTTCAGTCCCTGAGTATGCAGAAAGTTTTAAATTAATTACTATTCTGACGCCTCAGATTTGAAAATTTCCAGTACGCATTGTCCGAGAATAAATATGAAACCACAAAGGTTTCAGTTATTTAAAGAGCTGAACAGTGCTTGCATGCCTGTGTTCATGATCTCCTTCTGCCCTAGGCCGCAGCCTTATCAACATTGTTTTACTTGGTCAATAAAAACATATAAAACTGTGTTTCATTGTGACTTGGCGTGTTGTGTTAGCTCAATAAAGCACGTTACCTAACATGGCATGCACCGCGCATGATGGCCCGCCAACACTCCATCCCTTAACAGCAATATTCTTACGTTACGCAGTTTACACATGACAAAAGTGCTGTTTTAAAAGGTTATAAAAAGGATTAGAGTGGTGATCGATAAGTTCGTGGCCTACTTTAAAGGTACAGTATTACAGCTCCCCTTACATGCATGTGTTAAATTTTTTTTGACCGTCTATTGAGAAAATTGTAAATTGCAAGTCAGCATTTTTGATATACACGTGCATGTAACAAGAGTTGTATGAGTAACCTCCTTTTACCTTCGGCAACAACTTTACAAATATTATTTTATTGTAACAATAAAACCATAAAAACCTGTATATCATTGCGACTCAGCGTGCTGTGTCAGCTTACAAAACGCACGTTAATACACATTGACATACACATCATCACAGAACAAAGTAAAGGAAAACAGAATAGGTAATCTACGCGCCCTTTTTTCGACGAGGTGGCCGAGTGGTTAAGGCGATGGACTGCTAATCCATTGTGCTCTGCACGCGTGGGTTCGAATCCCAT
>JAPZDV010000007.1:22933787-22954028 GCA_029814665.1 Acanthurus lineatus
AACAATACACACAATAAAATCGGTTGTGATGATATTGTATAATTAGTATAATATAATTATTTATACAGTTTTGGGACTCTCTCTCTCTCTCTCTCTCTCTCTCTCTCTCTCTCTCTCTCTATCTCTCACAAAAAAAACTACCTAACCTTTTTTATGTTTTTTCAATCTGAATACAGGTAAAATTAAAGAATATATATTAGAACTAACACGAGTATTGTAGTGGGTACTGATTTTGAGAAACAACAATAACAGTGAATTAATAATAAATAAAGTGCTGACAGTGTTATTATTTGAATTATTTCTGGGCCTCCTCAAATACTGGCGAGTTGTAGCTCCTAATGTGAACACTGGAGAGCAGTATTAAGCCATGGTTATCAAAACACTGTACACTATGAAGTCCATTAAGAATCAAGTACCATAGAATACACCAGGATTACTAAGATAAACAGTTCCTCCTCGTCGCCTGCAACACTGATTTGGTCAGGGAAAAGAGCAAACGTCACCATTGCATAATAGATGTGTGGCCTCATGCACTTGATATATAACTGCAACACAACTTTATCAGTCATATTAGTTACTTAACTCACACTTTCTCAGGGACTCAGCGTCACGGGCGACAACTTTTTAACTTCAGCATGGGTATCGAAGCCTGGTACATGGACAGCTCTGATGAAGATCAGAGGAAGCCACACAGAATGAACCCAAATAAGCCCGTTTCTCTGGACGACTTAAAAAAGCTTGGGATTCATTACTACAAGGTAATGTTAACTTCACAGCGGTTTGCTGCTTTTGGTCTGTAACATTAACCATAATAAACACAGAGCTAAAAGTTGCTCGACACTGTCTCAGGAACAATTTCATTATTTATTAATCTATCTATCTATCTATCTATCTATCTATCTATCTATCTATCTATCTATTCTAATAGTAACCTAAATGTGTTGTTTCGTAAAGTTGCCACTTAGTATGACTATGGCTATATGTTTATGTAAACAGGCAAGACACAATGTAATTTGGATATACAAGGAGACCTACAAGGGGCGATTGATAAGTTCGTAGCCTACAGCAGGAGCGTCATACTACAACTGTCGTTACACGCATATGCAGTCAACCTTTTGGGGCTTTTTGCAGAACATTTTAAATTTAAAGATGTGGGAGCTAGCTTCTGTTTGATTTTTAAAAATTGCAGCACTGGGTGAGAAAATGGACAAGTTCGTCTTTAGAGCTCTCACAAGGAGGAGGCTACCATGGACACTTGAAGGCAGCATTGAAGGGGGGTGCTGAACTCAAAGAGGACCACACGACGGCCGGCGCTGTTAATTTCCCTCGACAGTGCTGGCATGTAAGCTAATTTTGCCCACCCGAAATAGAAATACTGCAAAAGTTACTTCTAACTTTCTGCATTGTCATTTAAAAACATTGAGATGTGCAGGTATGAAGCGAGAGCTGCGCGAGCTATCCCTTTTGCATAAGGTTGCAACCTCATCAATAACACTTTATCAATAAAAGTCTCTGTTTCACGGTGACTCAGCGAATTATGTCAGCTCAATAATGCACGTGACCGCGCAACTATGAAAAAACTGCGTTAAATAGGCTGTTAGTTTTATTTTGTTAAATCGTTGCGATATTTGGGACAATCAAAAAAACAAAGACACATTATGCAGCAAACGCTGTAGGGAGACTTACAAGATAACTAGTGTTTAAAGGTTTGAAAGATACACGTATTTATTCTTTATGACCCTGAAAGTTGTGTGTGGACTTCTGTACGATTACCAAACTGCAGTTTATGAGAAAATGGTGTGTTGATAGAGTATTATCTCCCAGTTTGGCTCTCTCAGGTTACACACTGTGATTGCATTATGTTTTCTTGTGTTTCTTTAGCGGATCGCAAAATGCGCCGCAGCCATGACCCCTCTGGCTTGCAGTCTGCAGCTCGCTGGGCTTCTTTTGTGCAAATCAATTTGACATCATTTCTACCAATAGTTTGTTTATTATGGTGAACCCTCCTTTCCTCTATTTTTTCCTCATTCATACATTGAAACAGCAGCCCAACAACGGCTTTCCTTTGCTGCACCACTCTTTTTTATTTGATATTTACTCCACCCGTGTGACATGCCTGCTGCTGGGAGAGAGTGTGAACGATAAGTACACACTGTTAGGTCCAAAAAAGGAGTAGAGCAGGAACAAGAAAGATAAGTAAGAGATTGAACACGCATATATGAGAGATACACAGGGATATTGCATGAGGCGTGAGTGCACGTGGCAAATGCACCTTCACGCAAACGCACGCACTCAGTAAGCACAGGACAGGTTGCCGCGCATAAATCGGCTGTGTAGGGTGACGGTATGTGTGCGTCGAGTGCCCAAAACCGACGGCGTGTCCTTGATCGATAAGTAAGCTCAATACTAAATAAGTTAGAAAAAAGATGAAACGTGTAAGACAAAGTGAAGGACACGGTGATGCCTCTGTGCATGAGTCCTGTATGAGGAGAGATGTGCACATACCTGTATGATTCAGTGATACCAAACGCTGCTAACCTTGTAGGCTTACCTTGGAATAAGGTTTTGCTAGCATGGTCTGCTGATGCAAACTACCAAATATTGAATGACTAAATTGGTTGTAGTGGCAGTTTTCTTTCTACACAAGTTTATGTACTGATCAGTCGTGTTGTCTTGTTGTTGCAGCTGGATGCTGACATCTATGAAAGAGACCCTGAGTTGGACCGGTTCCGTAAGGATCAAGGCTTCACCCACTTCGATGTTATCAGTCTTCGCAAGGAGGACTTCCCTGACTATGAAAAGAGGGTAACTAAGAACTTCATAGGCTGTAAAAGCTGTACACTTTAAGTCACACAATAAAAATGACTTGTTCTTCTGAGAAATAGACCTGTCACGAAAATTATCTCACAACGTTTGTTTCATCTTGCTACTTCATGCTGCTAGTATAATAAAGTATAATGAAGCAAGTAAACATTTTTAAAGAGTACATTTTTGTAACACTTTTGTAACTTTGTCAGAGAGTGTTATAGACAGAAACTAAATGTCGTCAGTGTGACTGTAGTGTTAATGACTTGTGGGAAACTAGTATAATGCTTTATAATTGTTTATTAAGCTTTTGATTAGCAACTCAGTGATGGGACAAAGGATGGCTACCACCTGAACTCTGCAGAAGGCTTGTAATTTAATTTTAAAAAAAGCTACAATATTGCTCAGATCTCTTTGTGTCTTTGTGTCTGTCAGCTGAAGATGTTCTATACAGAGCACCTGCATCTGGATGATGAGATCCGCTACATCCTGGATGGACGGTCATACTTTGACATCAGGGACAAGGAAGACCGATGGATCCGCATCGACATTGGCAAGGGGGACCTGATCACCCTGCCAGCTGGTATCTACCACCGCTTCACCCTGGATGAGACTGTACGTATTACACATGAATGTAATTGTAGTAAATTTGAAGCTGTGTTCCTTTACAAAAAATGAAGTACTTTGATTTTAAGCTATCTTGAAAAGTGTGGGGTTTCAACACTGACAATGTTAACAGTGCAGCTTAGTACTCTGGTCTACTATAAGATAAGCTTTAGTGATGCCTTGAAAGTTAGATTGTTGCTGCAGAAAAGAATAATATTGAATGAGACAAATAGTAGCAAATAGAGAGAACACAAAGTCAGTGGTTATTACATACAACAGGATACAAACCAAAATGTGGAGGTGCTCGTTATCAAAGAGAGTTGGAAATACTAAAAATAATATCATAATCATAATTTTCATTTACATATTAAATTATGCACAGAATACAGTTCCTTACTGTTATGAAACTTATAATTTCTGCAACTGAGCAATTACTTTTAAGTTATTATGTAAGTGTTACAGCTCTGGGAAGTGTTACTATTTGCATTGTTATTGCTGTCTAATGACTGGTGCCATTGATCTAGAATTTCCTGCATTTTTTGTGTCACTTTAACTGCAGAAAAGCAGTAGTTTGTTAGCTACTAGCTAACTAAATGAGCTGGATTCTATTATATCCTAAATAGATCAGCTCCTATGTGGAAAGTTAATAACTCTGAATTCTTGAATGAGGGAGCAGAGCTGACTTTCATTTATGTGGCTACATTCAGACTGATCTGAATATTTTTGTTTCCATAGAACTACACAAAAATGATGAGGCTTTTTGCCGGGGAGCCAGTGTGGAAAGCTTACGACCGTCCTGCTGATCACTTTGAAATCCGCCAGAAGTACGTTGCATCCCTGCAGGGATCCTGAGAAAGAGAGAACAGCAGGACCACACAACACTAACTGCAAAGTTGATTCCAGAGGATATGATTACTGTTTGTACCAGAATAAGGGCTGCTAATGTGATGAAGTGTAATGTTATGAAATGTATTTTGGATCATTAACAATGTCTTCTAGTCAACAGAGCAGTCATGTAATGCAAAGAGATGTTATTCAGTGTTGAATAAAATGATGTAGCAAACATGTAGAAGGTCTAAGACTTGGAATTAAGTATTAACTTAAAGATGAAATTCTCTCAATTTCATCCTTCTTTAATGCTCCAATTCTTTTGCATTTTTAGGGGCATATTTTTGCATCACTGCATTTGTCAAGTAATTTGAAGTTCACATTCAAAACTTATGACAGATCTGTGACATATGATCATAAACTACACAGCAAATAAAGACGCCAAATTCGCTTAATGTTGTCTGTCAGGTCATCTACATTACAATTTTTTGCTTGCAATTTAATGTTTAGGAATAGTAATGTGTGTGTGTGTGTGTACATATATATATGCACGTGTGTGTGTATGTGTGAAGAGAGAGAAAGAGAGAGATAGAGACTTTGAAAGTAGACATTCTGAATAGCATTTTTACTTTGCATAGTATTTTGCATAGTATTTATATTTTTCATACCTGAGTGAAATTAATTCCCTTTAACTGAAGTTATAGTTTGAGTTTGGTTGCACGATGTTGAATTGCAAATGAGCATTTTTACTTTAGTTTTGAGTCTGATTTCTTCATTTGTGGGACAGTCACATGTGCCTTATTCTCTTAAGTCTGTCTTAAGTCTTAAGTCTTAAGTTATTCATGGAGCTTTCTCACAGTCAGTAACGACTTTTTCTTTACATAAAACTTTTTTTAAATACATAAATTTGATCAATAAAATATGTAAATGATAATAAAATGAAAGCTGTACATATCTCAAAAAATAAGACAACTTTGTTTCGCATATTAATTTAACAGATTAAATATCTAATAAATTTATAATATAAAACATAAAAATATATTAAATGTGTAAATAGAGGGGCTATGATGGAGTCTAAAAATTTTTCTCTGATAGTTTGTCCAGTATCACTGGCGTCTGTCTTTTTTTTATGAATAATAAACACAAATACTATAAGCCTGAGAACTAATACAACTATTGTTTTAAGTATTATTACTTAGTAATAAACTATATAAATATAATGAATAGTGTGACCATCTACTAAAACACTGGTGCGTTGTAGCTCCTTAATGTAAATACTAGAGAGCAGCATTCAGTCATGATTACCGGTTCACGCTTGACTAAAGTCAACTCCACAGACAAGCAACGAATGATTTAAGTGGGTACAGAGGGAGAGAGGATAAGAGTTACCAGCGGGGGACTGTTTATTTTCCTAAACAACACAGGGTTGGTGGTAAAATATAAGAATAAAGTTAACAGACATGTTGTTACACATTCTTGTACGGTGGGCGGCGCAATACGTCTCAAAGTTGCTTCAATCCGCTAGTAAAGGAGAAGAGGAGGAGAAGAAGACGTACGTCCCAGTGTATTCACATGTCAGTGCAGTAACTCAGGACACAAACTTTCGAGACGTCCGTCGGATAACTTCAGCATGGGTATCGAGGCTTGGTACTTGGACAGCTCCGATGAAGATCAGAGGAAGCCACACAGAATGACCCCAAATCAGCCCGTTTCTCTGGAGGACTTAAAAAAGCTTGGGGTGTTTTACTGGAAGGTAACGGGCACTTTAACACTGTTAGCTTAGCTGCTTTTTATGCAACAGTTTACTAAACTGACAGATTAAAAGTCAGTTTAAGGTTCTTTGCCAGTGTGATGGAGATTGATTCAATCACATATGTGTGTATGTATATATTATAAAATATTTTGTATTTTAGAAAATAGGTGATTAAATGGAAACAGTGTAAGGTTAGTAGAAAGCTGCTGGGTCTTTTAGGTAATCTCTTAAAGTTTGATTTTACTATGCTTTTTATGGATCCGAGCACCGGTGGTACGGAGGTGCTTTAGTTATGTAAGGCATTACTATACTCATTGAGGGCTTAAGGGTGCTCAGAGTTAAATTAAAGTTACACAGCTTAGTGTCTACGACAAAGCAGTGTGTTGTCTCACTCCTCATTCTGTAACATATTTTTAAAGAGCAGATGATTAGATAATTATATGGAAGGCCTTTTGCGCAAATACTATCTTAGATAGTTCATATTTAGAAGAAATGTAGGTACTTGTGTGTTATCACGAAGAATTTGGTCCTGTAAGCTCGTTACATTTTTACGAGTAACTACAGAACTTGACACGTGAATGCGCCTTTTTCATACGCAATGAATGACAGAAATCATGAGCTCATACACATTCACGTGGAATATTGTTTTGGAACAGCACAAGGTAACATCAGCAGATGTGCATTTAATTACTGATGTTGGCATATATAGGGAGTCTAGGGCTCTTAGACTGCCTTCCACGTACACTACATAGAGAATGATTGATAAGAAACATAAACCACAGTTTCTTTCTAACGTCCCTATTAGTAAAAAATGGTACCCTAATAATATATTAGTTTTTGGTAATGACTGTGTTAAGATGCCAAAATTTAACGTGTTTGCAAGAACCAATTCTTTGAAATCACGGGAATTTCAATATATTCTTAATATGAAATATTTGAAATGGTATTTATGTAAATGACAAGGGGCCCATAAGACTTTCTAGTTTGTCTGTATTAATAGTGTAAACACATTTTTACATCCGCATTACTTTAATGTTACCTGTGAGGCATAACAATAAGTCTAACCTAACTGGCCAAGAAAATGTGTTATAATGTTGTAGATAATTAATACCAGATAAAGCACCTGCTATTATCTCACATTCGATAGGTTACTGGTTAGTTAATATTAGAAACCTGTAAGGTATTCAATGAAAGCTAAGATTGACATTTGACATTAGCTTGCGAATCAGATAAAATTTGTCCTTTTTCCTTTCTAGTTGAGAGAGTATGATGCAGCAGTTGATTTTTATATTTTATTTGCAAAAGTTTGATGGTTTGCTATTCATCGGCCCTATTTTTTGCCTTTACCACAAGTGGACTCCACCCCAAAATAATTTAGACTGGATCAGTTTGGGTTTGTGCAGTCATCTGACCTTGTGTTGAAAAGTTGACGAACCTTGCATTTCATGTACATTGTCCATTATATCACAAATTTTAGTTGTTTCATAACAGTCCAGGTCTGGAGACAACTACATGCCAATAGTGGATTATATCCTTAGCACCACCTACTGGCAACACAAAATGACTTTATTCCTTTTTAAAAAAAAAAAAAATCAATTATTTTTACTGACAGAAATACAACAGATAGTGACAATAGTGGTATGATAGTAAAATTTGTTTATCTAAATACCAAAAATCAGTAACAAACCTAACCGAGTCACAAATTACAGTCTCAGACAGTTACCATAGTAAGTTAATGTGTCACAAGTTACTTTGTTACACAGTAACTTATCATAGTAACAATCAGGCTAGCATAACTTACCCAGCTAGCAATGATTGTAGGTAGCATGTTGGTGTTACTTCTAACTTAACAAAGCCAAACAAAAGAATGTCTAGTACAATACAGACAACATGAATGTTAAATATGAAAAGATTAGTAATCTTTTAGTGACTTAATGATATCCAAGTAGCGGTGAAGTCCTATGAAATTTGTCTCCTTAAAAAAAAAAAAGTTTGAAATTTGTGAATATTCTGGCTGGTCCCTGAACTCTTTCTGTGCTAGCTTGAGAGCAGGGTTTGGACTTGTGGTTAGCATGAACTTGTGTATGATGTCAAGTTAAATGTTCGAATTGTTAAACAACCTCGGTTTTATGAATGAAAACGAGAGTTTGAAAAATCAGGCCATGCTAACACCTCCTAAGAGCTGAATTCTGAGTGCTTGAGGAGGTTATACAGTCTCTTATAGTACATGGACTGCTGGACAGGCGCAGTGATGCAGACTGGGAGGCCTAATCAATGTCTTGTTCAGTGGATGCTGCATGGAGACAACAAAGATAGTAATACAAACCCTTGTTCTTATTTGTAAAACTGGGATTGTAATACACCCAAACATTATACAGCTCTTTATCTTGAGAAGAGTTCATTGCATTGGAGTTATATAGGAAATTTGAAGTTACTAACTTATTTGTATTTCTAATTAGTCTGATTAAAGACAGATTGTCAGTGCTGTCTGAGAAAGTGGACTAATTCAGCCTTCAGGCACTCATTTGCTATCACTGTCTCAAGGGCTCATCTAAGAGGATCCACAAGGACATGTAGGCAACACAAAGGGGGGGTTACCTTTAAAAGCATGTGGAAGAGGTGGGATGTTTTCAATTTTAATGCTGACTCACAACGTTCAGTTTCTAAAACAAAAATACAGCAAAAGGTATTAACGTCTGACAGTCTGAATAACCAAAGAGTTGTCAAAGAGCTGAACTGATAGTGTGTGTAATGGCAGCTGTATGACTTGACTCCCTTTCCTCAGGCCATAATCCTAGCAATCACTCTTTGTACTTATTAATAAACAACTCAGTACTACATATCATCATGTGACTTCAAAAAAACAAGTTGCAATAAACAGCCATTTTGTTTTGTTTCAATAACTTTATTGCAATGCTTTGGCCCAATTGAGCAGTTGTTTGATAAAAACAGTGTTACAAACTTGACAAGATAGGTGTTGTTTGATATTTTCTATGGTTTTGAAAGTTGTGCTCGGACTTAAATAAAATGACCAGACTATGGTATGAGATAAAAGAGAGAGTTAAGGGTGTTTATGCAATGTTCTTCATGTTGCACTTTCCAGGTTAATGAGCAGATTTACATTTTCCTGGATTAGACTTTTTGTTCTTGTGTCATTCATCTTAGCTCTTAGCCCACAGCTTGCTAGGCTGTGTTTTTAGTGTCTCAATTACCATAATTTCTGCTGATAATTTCTCCTTTTTGTGAACCCTTCTTCTCTCCATTCTTCTTCTAACCACACAATTAAAGCAGGAGTCTGTCAACAACTTTACTTTATTGCTTCAAACATGTTTTATTTAATACTTACCAACAATCATGTAGCATACCTGCTGTGGGAAGAGATGAGGATGATAATTACACACACACAAAGAAAAATAGATCATTGAACATAAATGTGTTAATAGGTGAGAATATGGGATTATGCCTGGATGTGGAGCAAGCGCACCCACAAGTTCACTTACTGACTTACGAAACTTACGAAAGATGGGCTGTAGGGACGATTATTAAGCACTGTGGCAGTCCCAAAAACTCTCACAAAATAAATTAGAAATAAGTAAGACAGCAAAAAGTTCTTATTTCCCAGCGCATTTCATGCCACCGGGTAACTGGTTATCTTTTAAACAGAGTGTCTGGATATGGAAATGTGTTTTAATGTGTACTCTATGTTCTATTATTCTAGTCTAGTCTAGTCTATGACAACATATGCTTTATCATTACATGAAATGGGCTAATGACCAGCAGTGGATCTGCTGTTGCAAATGGTAACAAATTACTAAATGATCAGATTGTGTTCAGTTGCAGTTTTCTTTTCACACGAGTTTGTTTACTGTTTACTGTTGTCCTGTTGTTGCAGCTGAATGCTGATATTTATGAATCAGATCCAGAGCTGCAGCAGATCCGAAAAGAACAAGGCTACTCCTATATGGACATCATAACTATTCACAAGGACACCCTACCGAACTATGAGGAAAAGGTAACTTAAATGGTATGATAAATTGTCTCCGAAATAATTGCGATAAGTGATATTTTTGAATATATTTCTTTATATTTTTGAACCAGTTGCATTTCACTAAAAAAAAAAACAATAATGCAATTGCATGGTAACAAATACATCCTTTCAAACATCAGTAAACTCTTGATAGTTAAAATATATATTTAAGATTACTGAGCATTGTGATTAAATATGAAAAAAGTAAAATCACTTTAATAAGCACAACATGAATTAAATAAGATTATAAACAAAACATTTATAATTGTCTGTTGTGAATCACCTCGTCCTTGGCAATACGATCCAAGGTGGCATGGTGCTATGTGTGAGAAGACACGAGAGAGTCGAATTTGTACAACCAGCTGTTAAGCAGATGGTTGTGATCTTCAGGCCTCCAAAAGTAAATGATGCCAGCTGGTCTGTAAACCTCGGCTTCAAGGTCTACTTGTTTACAACAAGGCCAGAGACCAGCTCCCTAGATTCGTCAATAGATAAGTCAAAGAGTCCAGCCATCCTCACTATATATGCAATTCAAGCCTCTTTGTCTCTTTGTGTCTGTCAGCTGAAGATGTTCTATACAGAGCACCTGCATCTGGATGATGAGATCCGCTACATCCTGGATGGACGGTCATACTTTGACATCAGGGACAAGGAAGACCGATGGATCCGCATCGACATTGGCAAGGGGGACCTGATCACCCTGCCAGCTGGTATCTACCACCGCTTCACCCTGGATGAGACTGTACGTATTACACATGAATGTAATTGTAGTAAATTTGAAGCTGTGTTCCTTTACAAAAAATGAAGTACTTTGATTTTAAGCTATCTTGAAAAGTGTGGGGTTTCAACACTGACAATGTTAACAGTGCAGCTTAGTACTCTGGTCTACTATAAGATAAGCTTTAGTGATGCCTTGAAAGTTAGATTGTTGCTGCAGAAAAGAATAATATTGAATGAGACAAATAGTAGCAAATAGAGAGAACACAAAGTCAGTGGTTATTACATACAACAGGATACAAACCAAAATGTGGAGGTGCTCGTTATCAAAGAGAGTTGGAAATACTAAAAATAATATCATAATCATAATTTTCATTTACATATTAAATTATGCACAGAATACAGTTCCTTACTGTTATGAAACTTATAATTTCTGCAACTGAGCAATTACTTTTAAGTTATTATGTAAGTGTTACAGCTCTGGGAAGTGTTACTATTTGCATTGTTATTGCTGTCTAATGACTGGTGCCATTGATCTAGAATTTCCTGCATTTTTTGTGTCACTTTAACTGCAGAAAAGCAGTAGTTTGTTAGCTACTAGCTAACTAAATGAGCTGGATTCTATTATATCCTAAATAGATCAGCTCCTATGTGGAAAGTTAATAACTCTGAATTCTTGAATGAGGGAGCAGAGCTGACTTTCATTTATGTGGCTACATTCAGACTGATCTGAATATTTTTGTTTCCATAGAACTACACAAAAATGATGAGGCTTTTTGCCGGGGAGCCAGTGTGGAAAGCTTACGACCGTCCTGCTGATCACTTTGAAATCCGCCAGAAGTACGTTGCATCCCTGCAGGGATCCTGAGAAAGAGAGAACAGCAGGACCACACAACACTAACTGCAAAGTTGATTCCAGAGGATATGATTACTGTTTGTACTAGAATTAGTGCTTCTGAAGTGATTAGGTTGGCAGTGATGATGTTATGAAATGTATTGCAGATCATTAACAATCTCTTGTAGACAAAAGAGCAGTCATATAATGCACAGAGATGCTTTTTAGAGATGAATAAAATGATATAGCAAACATGTAGATGGTATCACAGGTGGAATGAAGAAACTAAATTTACTTAAATATAATTAAAAAAAAAATTATGCTTTAACTCTTACATTTTAGAGGGACATCTGTATTTTTGGCATCACTGCATTTGAAAAGTAATTTAGATCCACATTTAAAACTTGAATAGATATATGACATATGATCATGAACCTACACTACAGCAAATAAAGAGGTCAAAATTAGCTTCACTTCACCTAGCTAAAATACAATGTTGCTTACAGGCTCATGATTGGGAATACTAACTTAACAATACATAAAATTTTCAAAGGAGGCATTTTGCACAGTATTCATAATTTTCATACCTGAGCGATGTTCACTTTGATGCAATTCATAGTTTGAATGCTGGATGCTGACTTGTGTTAGTTTCTGATTGCTTCTTTCACCACAGGACAGTCTGCTGTGCCTTGTTCTCTTCAGTCTGTTGTTAGGTGCCATCAGACAACATCATGTTTTAAAAATAAAATATGCAATAAGCAGTATTTTTTTAATTTCTTTTTAAATACTATGCAAATCAGAAGTGAGAGATGTTCCTTTAACACTCTTTGCTAACGAGGTGGAGCTTTCTCAGATCAATAGCCATCCTTTGATTGATGGAAAAATAAAGCTTCTCCTGTTTTCAATCTGTTTTTGTTTAATCTTTCTTTACATTAAACCAGACAAGTTGATTTAAAAAATGCTTTATTTTAGATAAAACAATGTTTTTTCAATATACACATATGATCACAATATGTAAACAATAATAAAGATAAAGTGGACAAATCACTAAAAGATTTAATAATACATATTTTATATCATTTAAACAGAAAAAAAATAAGCTGCTCTGATATGTACAATTTTGAATATCTAGTACATTACATTACATTTTTTGTTTATTGAACAGGGTGTGAAGTAATCTGAGGGGTTATTTTCACTGCTTGAATTAATTAACCTTGAAGCCCAAATCAAGTCATCTCTGGCTGTTAATCCGGTATCACAGGTGTCTGTTTAGGAAGAAGCTTTGGAACTCTGATATTTAGTCTCTGAGCACACACAAGCTCAGAATAATGCATGTTAAATAACTAACAAGTTAAACAATGTTAAATGATAAACCTGCTAGTGTGTTAGACTTTCTGCAGACATAGACGTGTACCTGCAAGATGCACTCATAAAACAACACAGATGTGATGTTTGAGAAAAGATAAACGCTGTGTTTGAAAATGTGTGTAAAGGCGGCTGATGTGAGGAGGGTAGGATGTAGATTAAGGGCCGCCTCCACTTTCTACACTCGACCCATTTGTCTTAAGTCCTGGATCACTGGATCACAGTTTTAATCATTCCCGTCCATTCCGAGACATTAGGTATAACTGTCTTGATGGTTTCACAGCAGCCACACTAAATCAGTGAGTGTGGTGCAGTGGAACAAATGACTTAGACAAAAAGTTGAGCTCTGCTGTATTAAATTAGCCTTACCTTTCTCACATGGCCAACTTTTAACCTGTTAGCATTGACATTGTTTTGCTTAAATATTTCGTCTTTTGGTTAAAAAAAAAAGCAACACTAAACAGTTGTAAATGACGAATGCCTCACTAATGACAACACATGCATGATCAGTCTTTTGAACATGCATATTGTAGTGGCGACTAAAGAAGGAGCAGTTTTGTTAGTGTGAACAGATTTTGTCAAAACAACAGCATCAAAACAATTCAGATGCTGTTTCGCAAACTTTACAAATGTGAAGTTTAGATCAAAATAAAGGCTGAGTGTGAGGATGGATCTGGTCTGAGTAAAGATTACTGAGTACTCAAGGGTTGGAACATCATGTAGACGGGCATTGCTGCTGATGTGATCCTATCACAAGATGATTCTGACGGGAAAGCTTTTTTGCTTAAAGAGATTTGGATGAGAAAATTAATATTGCACTCAAGTCTGCTTAACCCAACTTAGCACAAAGACAGGAGGTGGAGGTTGGGGGGAGACAGCTTTCCAAAAAAACTAAAACAAAACAACAACAGACAACTTGTGGTTTGTGTGAATTATGTGCTGCACCATGACCTGAAAGGTGTGGATCATGTGACAGACGATGGCAGTGAAAGATTATTAGTTTTCAGTGGCCCTGCTGGCTTGTCACTGTGTATTGCAATTAGTTATTTAGTAAAGATAATACAGCTGAAAATGACAAAAACTCCTCATAGCAAAAGTGAAAAAAAGGTAAGGTTGTTTTTGAAAAAGCAGGTCCCTACACTAAGATTCTAATGTAATGATTCAGATTTTTCAAGTTAAATATGATTATGAGAAGCAAACTAAAGACAGGTAACAAGCCAACCTTCCTATAATTTGTAACACCACCATAAATATTCATGCACATAACTCCAGTTGATCAGATTGGGAAAACTTCTCTGTATTAAAAATTACATAATAATAGAATTTTCCTTCATTCTTTTATCCGTTTGTCTCATCCAGTGAAATCATTTGTGTATATAATATCTTGCTGAAGAAATAGACTGAGGAGGAAACACCCTGATGTGTTATGGAGACAAAAAACAAAAACTTAAACCAAAACCTTTTTTTTCTGAAATGTGTCTGCTGTAACATTAATAAAAATAATAAAACAAAATCATAAACCCACAGCCAGTGTGGTCTCAGAAGAAAGCATCGTAATAACTGCTCACACAGCTGGCAATGAACATGCAAGCAGATTAGCTCACTATTGGTAGTGCTAGTGATTTACCCCTGTAGGTCATGTGACCCTCACCGTTTATTTGTAGAGGTTCCTTGAGAGTAGGTAATTTTTTTATCCTTTGGACAGAGCCAGGCTAGCTGTTTTCCTGTTTTCAGACTTTTTGCTAAGCTGAGTTATTATCATACAGACAGGAGAGTAGCAGCTATCATCTACACTGACTCCCAACAAGAAAGCAAATTGGTGACTTTCCAAAACTCTGAAAACTATTCCTTTAATGTGTGAAATAAAATTATTATTAACTCCTGAACACAGATTTTGAAGGCCAATGTCCCTTCCCAGAATGTCAATCCAGCAGTTTGTGTGAGCTGTAAGTAAGTCAGTGAATCATTACTGGGTCACTGTTCAGATGGACACTAAGAGGAATGTGTACCTGAACTTGGCTTCTCACATCCATTTTGTAAGAATGAAATCAGTTCTGCAAGATCTTGTATCAACTTGCATCTGGGAACCAAACTGAGCACTAAACACTGACTTCTCTGTCACCATACTCTCATGGGCAATGGAGCTTTCTAATCCTCTGTGGGCTCCACTTTTGGGGTTGTACTTCCTGTCACACTAGAGGAGAATGCAGTGGTGCGTGTCCTCTCCTAGTTCATCCTCTTGCCTCTTAGACCAATTTGAGGCATTGTGTGTTGAAGCTGTCGCCCTCCCTGCAGGCCACGGCCTCAAGCAGAGCCTGCTTCTTCTGAGTGCTGCGAGATGACTCCAGCTCATACATAGTGGTCAGGTTAAAGAGGACGCTCTCATGGAGGTAGAGTGCAGGGTCCTGCTGCACCAGGCCCTCCAGCTGGCCCAGGGACTCCTTCAGACGACCTAAATACAGCAGGCACACCGCTGCATTGTTGTTGGCCTGAGAATGTGAGGTGGGAAGGCAATGGGAAGGACACAAGAGTGCATTATTCGATTAATTTTAATTTATTAATTTTAATTTTAATTCCACATTAAGCATTAAGCAAAGCTTAGAGAACCATGTCACTGACCATTTCAAGCAAGCTACATTATGACTGAAGACAATGCAGAAAGTGCTACAAGAATGGATAAACTGTTGTTTTTCAAAAACAGTTTTAACATGTAACTCCCTCTAAAACTAAAAAATATTTTTAAATGTCTGTCTGTGCACTGAATATACAAAACAATGCAATAACTAGTGAGCTATGGCACATTTCTTCACTTTGGATAGAGTCAGGCTTTACCCCTGCTTCGAGTCTTATGCAAAGCTGGCATGATCATGTCCCAAAACATGAAGTTATTATCATTAATATGATCTTATTCTCTAAGGAGGCAAATAAATGTATTTCCAAAAATAAACTACTCCTCTAAAGAGCAGCAAAGACACTGAAACATGTTTAGATAATGTGTAAACCCTGTCTGTTGGTTTCTTGCATGCGATCCACATGTGGATCATAATTAAACATTATGATAGATGTATTAATATTTTCTGATGAGATGACACTTCACACCTATCCTACGTTAAAAACCTGTTATAAAGTTAAAGACGTGTACTGTAATAGCACTTACAACAGGGTTTTTTGGGTCCATTTTCAAGACTTCAGTGAAGGAAGCATGTGCTTCAGCGTAGTTGTTCTGACTGAGGTAGACAAAGGCCCTGGAAAAACGCAATCACACACACAGTCATCAATTTACCAACAGTATTGATGATGATACTGGGTGACAAGAAGTTTCTGGTTGTGGTCGATCTTATTTGTCTTGCGCTATATTCAGGTTTAACTCGACACTGTGGAAGACAAATATAAAGCCAAAACAATAGGTATTAAACTAACAGTTTTGTTTCATCTGTCCACCAGATTTTTGAGCATTTATGAGATTCAACATCGATGTTGGCTGATTTGAACTGCAGCTGTATACACATAACATCTTCTAACTCAAAAAAAGGCATGTTGGTCCTGATTTTAGGACTCCTAAATTTTGGACTAAGAGTATTTACAGTAATCTATGCTAAAACCAGCTCCTAAATATGTGAAAAATTTGAATTAGTCAGGACTACGTCACTAAGGCCTACGTCACTGAGAGCAAACAACAAACAATCCTAAAATGTCTGTGTGGACAATCTGTCTCTTTCTCAACATTTTAGAAACTGTTAATAACACTGAGCTTTTTAAAAAGGTATGGTCTTAGTCAAATGGTGTTAAAACCAGAGCAGAGCTTAGGCAGGGTAGACACAGATTACAATAGACAGTCGGGACTGTAGAGAAAAAAATTCTATTGCCAACCTGCCCTGTATTCAGGTCACTTGAGTCAGGAAACAATGCAGACCCATCACATACTGGACACAAGCTGTTCTAACTTCTCCCCTCGGCAGGCTACATACCACTAACCCTGCTTTTTTTTTTTTTTAAACTATATTTTTACAGTTAAAATACACTCTGTGCTGTAAGTTAATAAATTGACATGGCAAACTTGTTAGTGAGCATTTGCTTATTTGCAAAACCAGACGACAAATTCATCGGACTTGTGGACCAAAAGTCGAATATTTAAGTGCATGCTGTGTTTGGAAAACATGACCACTGCCATTTTTCACTCCCGCTACTCCTTTACAAGTCTGTTACTTTACCCACCCTACTTCATCAGTGCAGCAGTGTACACCAGCAGCATAGCAGCTTGCACTTCCCCCACAGGTAACTCTGACCCAACCACTGCAGGTTATAGCTCCAAATCTTGCAATCTCTTTTTAAATTACAACTACAAATCAGCTATGAATGTAAATATGGTTCCATGCATTGTGTATGACAGCCACGGGTGTTATGCAATGTATTTCCATCATCTGTGGCAGTCGGGAAAACTTCAATAGAACTCTCCATGGCGCAGAGATTTCTGTATTTATGTCTTGATAGGAGGTCATGGCTGAGATCTGGCTGAGTGAAATGTTGTTTTGTATTTCTGGGGTGTGAAGTACAAGAAGATTTTGCATTTCTCACAGGCTTTGTTTGTTTTATGGGATCAGATTAACTTGTTTTTCTGAAGAACTGCCATTTCGTTCTTCACTCACAGCTCAGTTTTTTTATTGTTCATGTCTGCATTATGTCTAGTATCATTTTACAGTAGTAAGTTTTAAATTATACAACATAAAGCGTTGAACTAAAAACAACAACCAAATAATACAGAAGCAGTATCAATAACCTGCCTCTGTGAAGTGAGCAGTGTGAGTGAGACAGGTTGTCACCTGAGCTTTGCCTCATACTCTACATCTCCTCAGGCCAGAGATACACAGGTGTGACCTCGTGTGCTAAATCACCTGCCAGGAGGGAGCACAAACCTGCAAAAAGCCCTGAAGGAAGCTCTGTTACCATGGAGCGAAAATGATCCTGAGCAGCATTAAGTACACACACTCTGTAGGGAGGTGCTAAATGCACGACACACACATACCTGTTCATAAGCATGCATGTGGTGTGACTGGGCTGGCTCCCTTTCATCTGGCAGGCTTTCTCCACATCCTGGAAGTACCTCTCTGCTGTTTTAACATCTCCGATCTAGCCAACAAAAAAGCAGCAGCAACACATCAACCACTGATCTGTGTGTGTCTACTGTGAAATGGAGCAAGCAAAAATAAATCACATTAAATTTTAGATTGAAATATGTCTGGAAATTAATTATTTGCCTTCCAAAGTGTTAAATGAGAGGGATCAATATTAATCTAATGTCTGTGCATTAAATATAGAGCTTAGGCCACGACTTAATATATACACGGAGAATATGGCTGGCTTTAAGGGGAAAGTTTTTTGTTGGAACTATTCTTTGGCAAGCACAGTGTTTTCCAGAATTTTAGCGCGAAAAGTTGATAGGTAACTATTACTTACATTTCTGTTTATAAACACAAAACAAACAAGATAAAAGTTGTTAAATAATGAGCTTTAATTGACTCTCAGCTCATATTCTGTACTTAGACATGCGAGCAGTATTAATGATCTGATCTCACTCAAGAGCTAGTGTACATGAAAACTCCACAATATAAATACCACACTCATTTTCTTTCTCATTTTCCACAAGTTGAACTAAAAGATCAAAGATTTTGTCTGTGCACACAAAAGACTCATTTATCTCATATTTTGTTTATGAAGTTGCTAATATCTGTGTTACTGAGCACTTGTCCTTTGCCAAGATAATTTGTCCATTTAACAGGTTTTGCATATCAAGATGCTGATTAAACAGCATTACTGTTGTAGAGATGTGCTTTGGGCTAATCTCAACGGAAGGTCACTCAAAAATGTCCAGTTTTTAATCACACAACACAATTCCACAGATGTCTCAAGTTTTTGAGGGGTGTGCACTTGGCATGCTGACAGCAGGAATGTCCACCAGAGCTGCTGCCCATGATATTAATGATTGTTTCACTACAAAAAAAACATGTTCAGTGTGGTTTTTTGAGTATTTGGCTATAGATCGAACTGGCCTATCAACTGCAGACCACATGTTACCACTTTAGTTCAAAACCTCCAGCTTTTCCCCCAGCAAGACTGTCTGTGACCAGCCACCTGGACAGCTGATGCAACAGTTGGTGCAATAACCAAGGAATTTCTGCACTTCCCTGAGATGCTTTTCTGTCGTCCTCACTGAGGTCTTGACCTGACTGCACTTTGTCATCGCAGCCAAAATGAGCAAATGCTCACCTTAAATGGCCTCTGCTATGTTGGAAAAGTGTGCTCTTAATGGATGAAACCTGGTTTTCACTCTACCATGCCGATGGCAGAAAGCATATAAATCACATAATTAGGGTGAGCAGTTGTAAAAAGAGCTCCCATAGTGGTTGAGTTGTGGTATGAGTAAAAATAAGCTACAGGAACGAACACAGGTACATTTTATTGACGGGGGTCTGAATACAGTGATACTGTAATGAGATTCTGAGGCCCACTGTCCTGCTATTAATCTACCACTATTGCCCAAGGTTGCAGTGTGACACTGCACAACACATTGTTGCAAGGACCTGTACACAATTCCTTGTTGCTGAAAACATTTCAGTTCTTGCATTGCCGGCACACATACTCACAAGATATGTCACTCATTGAGCATTGAACCTCACATAACCATTGAAGAGAAGTGAATCATCATTCCACAATCAACAACCTGATCAACTCTATGTGAAAGAGATGTGTTGCACTGCAGTAGGCACATAATGGTCACAGTAGAAACTGACTGCAGCCCACTTTAGGACTTACCGGAGCCAAAGTCATGTCCATCAAAGTTCATAGTTCAATGATCAATTAAAATCTTTTTCAAGATAAGACTGTGTATTAAAGTGGACCTTCATTGTGAGCAGAGGCACACTTGTGCAATATTAATGCTGTTTCATCAGTATCTTGATATGTCATACCTAACAGGTGGATGGATTGTCTTGGCAATGGGTAAGTGCTTTATAACAGATTTAAACAAATTTGTTCTCAACAATTGAGAGAAATTAGGCTTTTTATGTGCACAGAAAGTCTTAGATCTTTTACTTGAGAAAAATTAGAGAAAAAAGAAATGTGTTGTGCTTATATTTTTGAAGCATGTATTTACCAATATATTTAAGTATTTTCTGAATTCTAGTACCTGTTCATGTTGAATCTGATATTTAAGAGTGAAATGACATTATACTATTCGTAGCAAGGTTAGTCTTATGCAACTGGACTTAGTAGAGTTCTTGAAGACGTTTCGCCTCTCATCCAAGAGGC